>JANHJO010003509.1:8207-22377 GCA_032468235.1 Pseudoxyrhopus heterurus | reverse complement strand
GGGGAAGAAAGACACTGGAAACATGGTGACTGCTTGGAAAGATGGTTTATTGATGAACAGGATGGGTTCCTGGGCAGAAAAGGGGAGAGATGCTGAGAGTCCCTTGGTTTTATACCCTATATTGGGCCCTGCCTTAGAATTTCCTGTTCCTGTACAAGAAATGTATCCCATTGACTGTCAGACTCCCAGGGGGCCAGGGGTCTTAGCTAACTTTAGTTGAAACTTGCTGGGTGATGCAATCTTCCCAGGTGCCATGTGGTGAGATGGGTAGAGGGCTTAATCCCATCATGTCCTCAGGACCATGTGTTAATCCCATCACTCTGGAGCTGAAGGGGGGGCAGGGAACTGCAGGAAGCTGCTTTGTCTTTAGAAACATGTTTCTTCTTTTCTCATCCAGGGAAATATAACATTCTGCCTTTTTAATATCTCCCAGATTATTTCACCTCTCTAGGAGAGGGGTGGGTGCTAACTTCCCACAGGTACCTACTCTTCAATTAAAATCCAAAAGAGGACATCTGAGGGAATTCTTTCAATAGGCTTTTGATTTGTATTTCCAATCAGAAAGAATGGAAAATTAGGGGGAATGAAGAGTGAAGGAAATACAAGCAGCAGAAAAAATAAAGCAAAGCAAGCAAATAATCAGAAATTTGCAAAAGTACCAACCTAGAAATTCTAAAGCAAACTAAGAATGAAGGAAAGGAAAGCCTTTTTCTTAAGGGAAGAAAACATAGGGAGACTGAAGAATAGATTTTACTAGTTTTAATATGCCTACAAAACAATTAAGCACTCGAAAGAAGCACTGATGTTTCAATGGAGAGCTTTAGCATGTGATGAATGATATCACATTTAAACCAATAAGGCTTGAAAATACTGAACTGGGATTGCACTATGCCAAAAGACCATAAAAGTTTACCAAGATTTTACAGACATAATTCAGTTCATGTCTGCTATGCTCCTTTCCCATTCCCCTTGTCTATATGCTCCTCAATTTTTTTAGAAAAGAGCATGATGTTATATGAATCTAATTCACTGTTATGGATTCATCAATAAAATTAAAAGACTGTAAAAAGCACTTTTGAAGAGCATGAATTAAATTACATCCAATATATACAATGCAAAGTACATCCTCGGAGGGCATTTTTATTCTCTAATTCTGCAACTAAATAGTCCATGGCAATTTGATACCAAATCAACATTTCTGCACCTTTCTGAGTTTAAAATCTAGTAAGAAAATAATGGCTAATTTTCCATTAGGGATAGCTGCCTACCAATGTAGGAGGCCCTAAAACACATTTTCAACAGCTAAATTTACTATTTTAAAACCATTTTCTCAGAAAAGAAAATTAAAACAAGTAAAAAAACTAAGGCTTTCATAGCAACATTCATTTATTTATATGAATCAACATTCATGGTTGTTTATTTCCAGATTTTATCATCCAAGCACTACTGTTCAATTGTGATTATTTTTTATTTTCTTGTTAATTATAAGGCAAAATTATGTGGGATGTATGACCCATGGGGGAGGAAACCAGTGACATCTAGTGGCAAAGGCTGTGGGTGGTGATATTAACAGACTGTAAACTTTAAGAACTACAGCATTTTAAAAAGTAGATTACAGTATATTATGCAGTCCAGTTCTGGCTGTATGATGCATTATTCATTCATGTCCCTTTACTAACTCTTAGGGTTTAATGTGAGCATGACTTTCAAAACTGACATTTTCATCTTCAAAGAGGACCAGGATGACATGCATCATTTCCCCCCTTTTTTTATCTTCCTAAAAACCCTGCATAAGTAATTAGCTTGGGAAATAGCCTAGTTTATGCAACTTTCATGATTGCATAAAATTCTAATCAATGCAGAACCAGAATGCTTACTCTTATTGTTATTGAGATTATCATTATCATCGCTGTGGTCATTTATTAAGGAATAAATAGATATTGCTTTCATCTACAGATAGTCCTTGATTTACAAACTACCTGAAAAAGGGAACTTATGATCCCAATCCAAAATTCCAAGAATTGCCCCAGCCATGTGGTTATATGACAGCAGTTCAGGCACTTAGCAACATGGCTGCATTGACAGCGACTTGCAGTGTCCCGTGGTCACGTGATCATGTTTTACAACAGTTTTGCCAAAAAACAGTACTTATTTCCAATTTTCAGCAAAACTATGCCATAGCAAACAATGAGTTCATTTTATGACTGTGGCATTCACTTTATAATGGATACTAATACGATCAATAAATCAAAAGCTACATTTTAGATTTCTCATTTCAAATCAGTTTGAAAAATCTTCAGTGACAGTTTTTCCACAATTAATTTCTCTTAATATACCTGTTTCAAAGAGTTCAATAACAAATTCATTCAATAACACAGTTGATAGTACATTGAGAAAGCAAAGAGAGCAAGCATGGATGCACTACTTCTTCCAGAGGTAATCTACAAGTGTAACCAAGTTCTTTTCAATCCCATGCTCTAGTATAAAATCCATTTATCTAATCTCCCACATACCCAGTTATTTGGAGTAGAAGTACACCTACCTTTTCAACAATGTTATATTAAAAGGAAAGGAAGACTCCTTTTCTCTTAAGGAAGAATTGACCACTGCCACAACCCAACCACGTGTCATCTCTTGTGAAACTTCAGCTAGCCAGGGAGAGATGGATCTCATATAACAAGCTAGCAGTTCTGAAAATCCTGTCCACTACTTTGGAAGTAATAGGGTCACATTCTTCCCAGATAACCAAGCTAGATTTAGCTTCAGTTATCTGCATGGACCTGCTTTAAAATTAGAGACCAACTTATCACTCACCCATAAACTCAGAATAGCTACACCATGATCAGATATGTGAGTATTGCCTTTCACACTCATAAATCCTATTTGTTACCAGAACCAGCTTTAAAAGAGGGGAAAGGGCATTTAATTGGCTTCCTTTTCTTTTCCAAAAAATGGAGCTGAAAAATCACTGTTTTCCAAATGAGGATACCATAGTAATGAGCAGTTTATGTGGGTGGAAGAGAAGAAAACTCTTTTGTATGAGTAGGTATAGAAATATGATTGATACATCTGCACAAGTATAATGAACCCCAAAGTTCCACAAGTATCTAGTGGGACTATTTTTTACATACTTTTCAGCACCTTGGAACTTGTTTTAGTTAACAGTTTTTTTAAAAAAATCAATCAGAATGTCTGCTAGGCCCCTGAAGGACATTTTGAACTTTCGTGGCAGAACAACCAATACAAATATGCTATAAGCATTAAATATGTATTTTCTTGTTCTGCCTGAATACAATCAAGGAATTTATCTTTTAGTCCAAGGATCTGGGGCGTTATTTTTTTCAGACAGAGAACAATGTGGAGTCATGAGATAATGTACAGCTTCTAGCTCAGAAAATTAATAAAAAATGCATGTAAGTTATGAAAATATACCACATAAAAATTGCCATCTAGTATTATAAGGGTGGTGTTTAACAAGCACATTGGGGCTTTCCATCAGTTATTTCAGCCACATAGACCCCAGATCTTTTTCAGAGGATTTCTCTCTTTTCAGTACTGATCCGTTCCCCAGGTGGAAAAAAAAAAAATTCTCAACAGAATTGCTTCAGCCAATAGAATGACACCATTGAATACAAACCAAGCTATTTTGATTTGGAAATGAAGAACCAATCAATTTAAACTCAATTTGGTGTCTAGCAAATATAGTATAGGGCAGCTCCCTAAAAATGCTTGCCTTCCTCTTGTCAGATTAAAAAAAAATTCTTTACATAATCTCCTTAGCAGACTGTTTAATGTCCTAAAGAAATCTACACAAGTAGTCTTTCACAGTGGATCAATCTTAATGAATTTCAAGATGCCAAAAATTATAAAAAAAGAATCCCACATTATACAGCTCATTTAAAAAAAAATGGAAAGGGAAATACAATCTGGGTGTTCTTTTTTTCTTGCAAAGGAACTAAATTTAAAACAGTGTTTTAACAAAGGGAGCCCAGTCCTTTAGGTAGTTTTTGAACTAACTGCATTCTTGATTTATTTCAGGGGAAAGCCACAAATAAAACTTGCATGTGAATAATTTCAAAAATACATCCTGCATAGATAAAGAAAACTTTGAAATATATAAGAGACTGATGCCAAGAAAGTGACATGATGAAATAAGTATAACATGAGACATTTTTGTTCACATAACTAAGTTTCAAAGCTTCTCTTACATTGGAAAATTTCTGTTCCGTATCTTAGAATCTGTAGATTAAAATGTTTACATTAAGGTATATCATACATAAGATCAATATCAGAACATTTCATAGTTTTTAATGCCTGTTTCCTCACTTTTTTCAGACATACTTTATGCATAAAAATGTCATAGATTTATATGTGGTATAAATCTATACCATTCCAATGTCACTCTTCTAATTCTTGCTCATTTTGAAAAGTTTAAGGGCTAGCTTTTCCCTGATTTTTTTTATTGGAGAATATTTTAATTAGCACAAAAGAAAAAAAAAGTGTCCTAAAAATGTATTTTTCCAAAGATAAATGAAAAACGCATGACATTTTGACATTAAAATCCTCCAGTCATTTAAGAGGATTTTATAAATCTTCAATATAAAACTAGCACATCAGAAAGAACATAAAATATGACTATCACCAATTTTTAAGGTGATTCCAAGCCATTTCACATATTACAGAATGTGGGGTGAAGATGCTTTCTGACATATCTCATTATGCCACAATACGAAATGATGCAGCTGTATGTAACGTGGGCTAAGAAAGAACTTTCAAAGAACCAGTGTTGAAAGAGGTCACATAAGCAATTGCATTGCCAGGGCTGGACATACAAAATACCCTTGAAGGCATTTACAATTCCACTTCTTCAAGTATGTAAAAGTAATTAAATACACAGAGTTTAGCATTTCTTCTCAGACTGGTCCTCATTCAGAATATGGTACAGAGAATGGCAGCCATAGTAATCATGTCAGCAATACCTACTCTGAATACTGAGGACTAATATAGCATTAACATTAGGGAGCCTTCAAAAGTAGGCACTGGCTTGTGTGCATGCATTTATGCATGCATGCAAGCACACACACATACACACGTACAATCCAATAAAGAATGCTATAGATGCTACAGCACTTTTTCATATTACTTAATTAGGACTGAGACACTCCATCATAATCATGGCCATGGCAACTTCATCTATGTAGAAAAGCCCACCCTGGGGATTGAGGGGGAGTTGTCTCTCTTGCACATGTGCAGTACTAGTGCATATACGGTAGTCTCAGAAACATCAAGTGCTTTTGCAATTGTCTTTTCTTTACCACTGACACCTAGAGGGATATACAGATTTGTGATCTTTAAATTAAGTGGTATTGATTTTCCTAGCCTAACTATTTCTGATTCTGACTTCTGATTCAAGTATTTATTAAATAGAATACAAAGTAAGGCTACTGGATCTGGGACTGCAAAAATCCAGATGCAGAACACCTCTTTGCTGCCATCTAAGGTTGATCCGGATTTTTTGGATCATCCCTCAGAATGAAAGCATACAGTATAAATAGATGCATATTTAAAATAAATCGGCCACCCAAAGAATAACTTTGAAATGTAAGCAATCAATTCCCTTCGATTGCTTGCACTACAATTTTCTTAAGTCCCCACAGTCGTCTAAGATTTGGGGCGGTTCAGTCAGTGCATCCAGAGGGCACTAGCACGTCGTCTCCTTCCTCGAATTCCACTGCAAACTCAATTCATTCACCCAGCAGCTCTTTCTAATCTGACAGTATTAGACTACAACTCCCAGCCTGCAAAGCAGCTTCAGACCTTGCCACGTGACCCAATTTATTTTCTCTTCTTCCAGTGATATTTCGTATCTAATCACATGGGAAGGGAAATATGGCTGCATTGGATAGGGAAGTGTTTGCTTCGCTTCAGTTCTTACTGAAAGTAAGTGTGTGCTTATTTTAATATGGGGAAAGCAGGATGCCGCGGAAGAGCGATCAGCTGCAATCGTTTTGCTCTAAAGCACATTTAAGTGACAGCACAGAAATGTTCATGCTTATGATTTGTATCTGTGCTTCTTATTAACAAAGTGATGTCTAGTTTTAATCCCCTTTTCACAGTTGCCAGGTGAGGCAGGGACATGGGTATAAAAGAAAGCACTTTCCCTTCTTTTAGGCATTTATAAATCTAAACCTAAAACGTTCCGTCAGCTAACACTTTAATTAAAAATATAACAGGTTTTCATCGGGCTTATTATCTAAACGTCGTGAGACAAATAATGAGGAACAAGGCAAAAGCAAACTTGGTCCTTTTTCCTCTCCCACATCCAATTTTACTCTATCAAAGATATTATTTGTTCACTCTTCCAGTCAAGAACTACATATTTATTATATCCAAATACAAGTTACCAGATGCCTCAGGATGCATCAATATGTTATATACCATCATCCTTTGTAAGTTAAGATTTTTGACAGCTGGCTGCAAAGCTCTTCCTGTTCCATTTCTTAGATGCACTATTTCTAGTCTTATTCTTTTTTGCCTTGACTTTTTCGTGTTCCTCTTATTTGTATCTTCTATTCTTGATCACAGCGTTTCGGAAAGAAAGCTCTGATTCAAAACCTACAAAGCTCCATTCTTTTTTCTTCTATTTCATGTGAAGGAGCTGATGTGTCTATGCATTTAGGTTTCTAGTACTTGCTGCACTGGTTTTTTTTTTTTTTTGTGAAGGATCACTATTTGTTTCTCTCCTTCAAAGGCTCCTTCAAAGAATGTTGTTCGGCAGTTATGCCAAGAGTGCTTTTCTAGTTCAGGAATTATCTCCGAAAATCTCACTGAAAGTACCTGTTCCAATCTCTCAGTAACTCCCAATGAAGCAAATCAGGTAAGATGCTGAAATATGTTCAATATTCTATGAATACTTAAGGATACACAGTATTATACAGAAAAAAAATCATTTGTTTACAATATTTGTTTCGGTACTTCTGAAGCAAATGAGAAGCACCCCAAGTTGATGATGATGATGCAAGGATAAAGAATAAAAGCCTAATAGGGAATTGGACAGACATAGATTACATAAATTTATGTGTTTTGTTTCTTTAAAAAATGCATATAAGGCAAAAGAAGAAATGTTTTGTTAAATGCAATGTGAAACCCTTTATCTCTGTCATTTTTCTTGCAGTTAATCCAGTCTTTGCATAATCTTACAAGGCACGTTGTTTACCATGGCCTAACGTCGCAAGAAGAAATTCTGTCTCTCTTTCCAGAAGGATTTCACCAGAATCTTAAAAATCTTGTAACCAAGATAATCCTGGAAAATGTGTATGTTTCAGGTTTCTAACTTTGGGCATTCAGTTTGAGGTTCATGATAGACCATGACTTTAAAAAGTTAACAGATTTGATTGGTTAAACAATTGCTATGGCATCTCTGGAAAATGAAAACAAGTAAAAACACCCCTTGATGATTTTTAACAGTCTGTGCTGAAGTTACAGGCAAATCTCATGATTGTAACTCTGAATTATGACTGACTAGCTGCTACACATCTATTTAGACCAGGGCTGTCAAACTTGCGGCCTGCGAGCCAGATGCGTCACATGCTGGCCATGCCCATGCCCAGTTTAGCAAAGGGGGAAAAAGTCCCGATACATCACGTGACACCACTGTGATGCCACAAGTTTGATCTCTGATCTAGACCCATGGTGTCAAAAAGCTACCAATGTTTGCAGCAAGCACACATTATTTTGAAACACAAACCCACAGTATTGTTTGTCACATATGGGAAGTGCTTCTATTTCCATACCAAAGTACCTAACTTTAATCCCTCCATAGAAAAAGGGAACCTAATAACTCTAAGGAACTTCCCCCCATCATTCCAGTTATATGCATCATCAAATGTATGGCGAAGATATAATTTGGGGGTGACACATGACTTCTGGCCATATCTTCTTATGCCAGTCTTTCTCAGAATGTTGTCCTTAAGATTTGTTGGTGCTCCAGGTTTTAGAATTTCCTGCCAGCATAGCAATTCACACATTTTAGAGTTATTATAAGATTCTATATTTCTCTATTTCACATCATGTAGCCATGCTTGAGCAACTGGATATGATTTTCATAGTAAATTGGCCATAGTTATTTAGATTTCATACTGTTGCCAAGTTGCCCTTCCTTTCTGGGTGATTGTTTGTCACAGCATAACCCTGATTTCCCAGCTACAATATTGCCACTGCTAGATGAAGGTAGATAAAAGCAACTTGTCACTCTCAATGAACAAGAGACCTTTGCAATTACTGAGCAAAAGAAATAATCTTGCAGACTGTCAGCTGTTGAAGCTGTAAGTGACATTGAAGTCCAATATGCATTAGATCCTTTCAGACTTCCTGGCCACAAAAACAGTTTGTGGAGTGAAAACAGTTTTGTGGAATCTGTTGCTGCTTTCTGTTACTATCTTGCCTTGCAAAGATAATTATATTTTTTAAATATTTTCTTTCTTTTTAGCGCTGCCTGGAGAAATGAAGCACAAGCCAGTCAAAGTGAGTAGCAGGATATGTGTTGGGATAGTATATAACACTTATGTAATATAGCATGGCTGCATTTAATTTCACACATTTGAGTTTAGGGCTATTTCACATAAAGCATGTGTCTAGCATAGAAATTGCTTCATAGATTACGTCTGAAGCAAGCCTCAACCTCTTTCGCTATTGGAAGAGTCATGGAATTCTTGTAGTATTCCTTCCAGTGTTATTATGCCCAACACAGAAATGAATAAGAAATATTAAATCAAATAAATGAAAGACATAAAATAAGAAAATGAAGCAAGTGTACACCAATACTATTTACTATATAGTACTTCACACCAACACTGTTCACTGTGCTTCTCCACATCTGTCTTGCAAACCATATTTATTTTCATTACACTAATACACCACCTCATGTATTGTTTTTTTTCTCTTTAAATTCTCTTCTTTCTCTTGAGAATTTCATTCCATCCATTCTGCTATTCAGCCCCATTCATTCCATGAAACAGATCATCTCAGTATATTTATTTATATATTCATTGAGCATCCATTCACTTTTGATCATATTCTTGTTTTACCATATCCACTTATTAAATGTCTCAATTTACACTGCATCCAATTTTTATTTTTTTCTGAAATACCCAACTCTCACCTAACAAAGTGGACAGAAGCATGCTGTGTACTCTGCCATTCTGGCTTATTGCAATGTTCATTCCTTGGAACAGACTATATATTATCCATTATCAGCATTTTCTCTTCTTAAATTATTTCTATCTGCTTTTCTACCTTTAATAAATATCTTATCAGGGGCCACAGATTCATCAAATTGCTCAGTTTTTACCTTTTATAATTTGCAATCACTCCTTGTGAGATTCAACCATCTTTGTTTTTTGATGCATTAATTTTCAGATGTACACTCTGCATTATATCATACAGCCTAATGTTTCCTACAGATTGTTTTAGTTTCAACATACAAGGCAGTGGTAGTGTACAAAAATATATCATGTTCATGTCTCTAATCAACACACTCCAATATTTCTACAAGCATTCCTTATATATTTATCCAAAAATGCATTAAACAACCAAGGGGACATCAAATATCCTCATCTTAATCCTTGTTTGTTGTTGAATAATTTTTAAGCATTCCATTTATTCTCATGCATGCTTTATTTCCATTAGGTATTGCTCCGGTTACATGCAGCAATCAACCTTCAGTTCCATTTTCAGCCAAATATTTGATAATGCAAGTTTATACATATTATCACACACTTGGGCCAAATCCATAAACATAGTAAAATTTTATTTCTCTTACTGATGCATTTCCCAATGGCTTTTCTCACATCATACACTTCTCAATAATAAATGGGATTGACAAATGTGCTGGAAATATTCCTGCATGAGCCAAAGCTTGATAAAGGCTTTTATATATTTAGCAGGGGTGAGAACTGTCATTACTAAACCATTGTTGGCTTATCAAAGTTTTTTTTATGTCTTACCATGCATTAAAATATTAGTATTAAAATGACATCAAATTTCTTGCATTATTGTGTATCTTTTCTCCTGCCTAATTCTTGTAGATGGCAATACATTGATAATGCAGGAAAATGCAATAGTGGATATGTCTTTAATACCACACTTTTGTTAAACAATAAATTAAATGCCTTGTTTCCTACAAGGAAATTATGTGCTGCTTTATTAATGTCAATATTAATAGAGAGCTACTGTGTTTTTTTAATTAGAGATTTTGATTCTTGGTTCATATTATACATTTCCAAACCCAGGAAAATTGTAGTGGATTATATAAAGTCAGTTCGTGGTTTATCTATTTCAATATTATCTAGAAAAGCCAATAAAGTATGTAAATTTATTTGACTGCCAGTATATAATGACTGATAGCTCCTTTGTTCAGATGTTCTGTATCTAAAAGCTGCTTCCCCATCTTTCATATTTGCTCATTTCCTTCCTTCTCACCAGGATCCTTTTATGTGTTATTAAATCCTGAGTTGTGATGGTCTTTTGATCAAACTTTTTGGCTACTGAATGGAACTGTGGCATAGTGTTCTAATAATCATTTGCAAGAAGGGCATAAAAACAGATGGGGAAAGCAGTTTAAATTAACAAGTGAGTCATGAATTGGGGCATGCATGAAACAGAGCAGTTTTGCTACAAATTCAGGAACAAGCTATCATTTCTAGAGAATCTGCTGAACTGTTTGTGGTCAGTCATGGTTCTTCTAGGTTTGAAATGAAACAAAACCTAGTAAGTAGAGCAACCTGATCTGGGTTGATATTGCCATGTAAGCAAAGTGGCAGACTTCTGGGAGAAAATGATTAACTGAATATGACAATTATGGTGAAATGAAATGCCAGTGAATAGACTGGATATTTGTAATGCCTCTCCAGACAAGGAGAAAACTAGAGATTTCCCACAATGTTCCATACATTTACTCCTTGTGAGAAAGCCACGGTGGATTTAAGAGTTCTGGGAGATGTGAGAATAGCCATCTTTTTGCTCAAATTATAGGGACATAAGTTGAGGACTATCTGTATAAGAATCCTACCCATGGGAAAATGCTTTTGATTTGAATTCTCAAAAAACATGATAGGATGAGATGCTGAAGATTGGACACTAGAGAGAATGGGAAGAAACTGAAGATTACAAATGAAGGAAAATACTTTTCACTTACTAATACAGAATGGAACAAAATATTTTATTGTTGGACATATTGAAGGATACTTTTGAATAATGGACCCATACGTTTATTTTAAGAATGTCTTCCTCTATAGATAGACTGTGTTTAAAAGATGTTATGGAAGAGGAACATGTTGTACTGTTCTTGATCAGTCTGAAGTTTAGATTGAGACTAATCTGAAAATTAATTTAAAAAATAAGAGATGGAAAAGATTCTACACTGGGCAAAAGAAATTGGCAGATGTCTTAATAATTAAAAGAGGTATATAAATACCAAATTGAGAGTGTTGAATAGTTTTCCTATTGTAGAAGGGACAAAAAAGTGAACAGAAATCAAATTGTAGGACATTTGAAGGGACTAAAGTAAAAGGACGGGATATAAAGTTATTTCATCAAGGTTAAAATAGATATATTGTTATGTCTGGTAATTCTAAATGGATTTTAGCTGATCAGCACTAAAATGGTGAAACTTCAAGGATTTGTTAATAGATAACAGATGGTATATGGAAAGAAGGGGAAATTTGTTCTATTTTAAGAGAAAGTAATAAGTTACTAAAATTGTTTATAGTTGTGATAAAGGGGGACATTATTTCTTTATATGTTTCTTTTCTTTTTCTTTACTATCCTCTTATTTTTTCTGCACTTTATTTTTTATTTTTATTCTTTTATTTTGTATTAGTTTTTATCTGTGTAATTGCAATTTTTAATAACAAACACACAAACATACACATTACATGAACATACATTGAGAATACTCAGACAATATTTGCCAAATGAATATTTGCCAAACTATGATGAACAAACAGATGAATGGACTCTCACAGAAAAAGGAGAAGCCGTTCTTTAGTAAAAACCATTTAAAATGCTTCACTTTTATAAATAAATAAGTGGAATGTGATTATAAGTCAATTGTAGTGCAAAACAATAAGAAATGTTCTGAGGGCAGACAAGACAAAGTGACTACTAAGAAGAATTAATTATTTTGAGCTGGTTTTCTAATGTAAAGCTGTACATGTTTATTAAATGTGTGAGAGATGCAAAAAGGCCTGGGGTGAATATAGGAGGGGAAAAAAGTATTTTCCCCCTCCTCTCCTCTCCCCTCATCCTCACCCCACCCCTTGAGAATACTTAATGGATAAGAGAGAAAAATTCTATTCACTTTCTCCATTTTTTGAGAATTTTTTTTAGATCTCCAGCACAATTGATGGCTTCTCCAGCCATTGCATGAGATATTTATGACAAGATTATACTAGGAAATGGTCATTAGCTTTAAATGGAGATTAGATATTAGACTTTTGTAATGGTGGTAAATAACAATTTTGCAAATGAACATTGTATATACATTGATACAGCCACATTCTTAGAAGATTCAGTTTTAAATATAGGTGTGCAAAATGTTTCAGATTCTAAATTCTTTGAGCTTGAGATGACATTTGTTTGAATTGCCTCTTTTCACCTTATTGGAAGTGTTTGAAACATGAAAATACCTCAGTTCTGAGCTTGAAATGAGGTCATTGCAAGGTCTGAATACTTCTGAAATGGTTGGGATATTGTTTTGAACTTAAATTGGGACATTTTGAGCCTGAAACATTTTGATTTTGAACTGCTTTACACACCTGTCATTTTAAGTATACTTATTTGGAAGCAAGTCACATTGAGGTGAATTGGATTTCTTTGCAGTGAGTATGTATAGTGTGGTATTCTGAATATGTGGCATTTCTTGCACTGTAAGCATCTGGCTATTGCTAGGGTTTTTTTTTGCACCTTGACTTCATTAGTTCTAGTCTGCTACAAATAAGGTCAGGAGCATCTTCCAGAGTCATCCATCAAATGGAATTGTCCCTGGGGCTCTAACAAATAGATGAGGCATCTGAAGGTTGCTATCTTATACACACGCTATGCATCAGCATGCTTTTGTTTGCAGGCACCAAAACTGCAGTTTTGTTCTTTCCATTAATTGGTTTTTGGAACTGTCTTGATCTTTGGCTGCCAAGTGAGCTGATGGTTGCTGCCTCTTTCTC
Source organism: Pseudoxyrhopus heterurus (assembly GCA_032468235.1). NCBI lineage: Eukaryota > Metazoa > Chordata > Lepidosauria > Squamata > Pseudoxyrhopus > Pseudoxyrhopus heterurus. Next base: position 9,157 of record JANHJO010003509.1, on the reverse strand, counting down.
AGGAAGCTTGATGCTGTAGACCTGTAGAGCTAGAAGCAGTTTTTACATGTGAACTAGATTACAGGTTAATTAAACCAGACTTGGGTGGAGGAAGATAGATGGATGAAGAATGTAATCCTTCTGTTTATTTATAGTCTATTTTTAAAGATTCTCTGATGTGACGTTCATAACACTTGGAAATGTTACCATCAGGATTATTTCTAGCTTCTGCGCAGGTGCAGAGTTTTGTAATCCTTGTGGAATTTGGAATGGCAATTATCTTATTAGAAATCTAGGTTTCTAATTAGACTTAAATGAATCTTAGTTGAATTAAAACAAATCAAGGTAGGGCTTTGCAGGAAATTAACAAACAGAATGTTTACCACAATCTAACCCTGATTTCTTAGAGTTAGACCACAGCTGCCTTCTGATGTGTTTTGCTCCTGGTCATACTTGTAATCCATTATTCTTTTCTGACATGTAAAGATCCAATCAAAATGGATGACTCGGCCTAGGTTCTCCCATTCCTCTGGGGACAAACTGTAATGACTCGAATTCTTGTTGTTTTTTAAACATGTCAAAAGGGAAGGTTTATCTAAACTTTGAGCCTTTCGTGACAAATTGAACTGTCCTTAGTTCAGCCTTTTTAAATAACTTGTCAGTCTTGTCAGAATTATGAGGCAGTATCCTTTCTGAGGCAACAAGCCCATGTACTATATAGTAAGGTGACCAACTTTTTTACAATGAAAAGAAGGACACAAAGAAATAATTACCGTGAGTCTACTGCGTGCAGTGTTGTGTTTCGATAAGAAGCAAACAAAGCCACTTGCACGCGGCGCTCTCTCTTAAGGTCTCCTGTGCGGAGTGCATGCGTCTCATAATCACATCTCACCGCACTGTACCGAGCCTTGACGAATCATCATGTCAAATACAAATACATCACATCACATGCAACGGATCGGATCGGCATC
>JANHJO010003508.1:110717-124813 GCA_032468235.1 Pseudoxyrhopus heterurus | reverse complement strand
GCGCCTCAGTTATCTGGAAACTGATATATGTGGATTTCAGACTACTGAAATTTACAAGTTTTCCAACTTTGGCTCATTCTCTTTCTGGAAAGGGGATTCTAGAGAAATCGCCCCAATCCCAAGCGGTTGTCTCTTTCTATCCGGATTTCCGAACCTTTTAATGGCACCGCACGAAGCAGGCTTCAATTTTCCCCAACCCGAAGTTAGAAGCCTCCTCCTTCTCATCTAAGCCTGTCTTAATGAGAACGGTATTCCAAGCCACCTGCAATGAAGAGCAAGAACCGAGCTGACCGTTACACAAAAAGCCCTTATGACCAGCTCCAGAGGAATGGGGACCGAGTCCAGGATGCTCACGGTAGAAAGACGTCCCCGCCCACAAACGGCGCCGCTACACACCGGGAACAAGAAGGAAGGAGAGATCCCTCGCGATCGCGAAGGGTGGCTTGTCAGCGCCGTGACTGAGCGTGTCTAACAAGAACAAAAGAGGACGCCTAAAAAGAGACCAAGACGCTCTAAAGCCGCATCTTCGGACTCCTTGCAGGCAGAGTACTTTAAAAAAAAACAAAAAAAAAACCTCCCATCCATCTCAGACAAAAAAAAGGGGGAAGCGATGTCCAAGGGAGTCAAACTCCCGCCCTCCTCCCACTCCCACATCAGTTGCCCGCACGCGACGAAGCAGGGGAGCTTCGGGAGACGTTCTGTAGCTCAAAGAAACATCCTGCCAACATAACCCGCTGCTCCGGGATAGGATCAGGTCTAGCCTAGCGTTCCCATTGTACGAGGCGAAATGCACGCAAGCAAACTACGCATTCTCAACCGCGGTAACACCCCTGGCTCGAAATAGCTAGCGCGGGAAGAATCGTTCCTCCACCTCCAGTTTAAAAATCGGGGATCATCAAGGGTTTCCGTGGCGAGCAACGCCTTCTGGGATGGGCGCTCAGCCTTGGCTCAGCCGACAGTGAGGGGGAAAGACACCGGTTTTGCAAAGCATTCCTGGTTTACACGGGAGCTCAGCTAGGAGACCACGCTCCGGTGTGGACGTGGCCACTTGTGTAGAAAGCGCGGGAGGAATTTGCTGCTCTTGCCCTGAATCCCAAAGTTGCCTCTTAACATTGTTTCGGGGTCCGAGGTAAATAAATAAAAATGGCTCTCTGGGTAAAATATAGGCGCTGGGCCATTCTCCTGGCTGAGAAGTCTGGAGTTATGTACAAACCACCTGGAGGGCACCATACAGGGGGAAATTGGTGTGAAGATTGGGGGGAGCTTCTAATTTGCCAGATATGGCAGGCCATAGTTTCACTAGTCTCTGACCATTAGGGAAGTACCTTGGACAGAGCTAGTGGGAGCATAGCTAGCTGAGGAATTCTGGGAGTTGGAGTCCACAAGTCAAAGTTGCCAAGTTTGGGGACCCCTGATCTAGCTTTTCCATCCACCAGGTCAGAATATTCACCAGCCACCTTTCATAGTCACAGAAACTCTTTCCACGTCTCACTAGTGTTGGAAACAAGCAGGCATGCCTGTACATGAAGTGGTTCTGCCATTAAATTCTGGGAATTGAAACCCACAAGCCTTAAAGATGCCAAGGTTGGACACCTCTGGTCTAGTGCTTTAGATTCAAAGGGAAAAGATGCTTCCAGGTTTCCTGTCAGCAACTCTTTAGAGCAGATGCTTTTCTTAGAATCATGTGGTGCTCTCTGTAGCTGCAGAATGAACATGGGGAGGGGGACACTTTGGGGTTAAGGACTTGCTGAGAAGTGTTTAATGTACTATTCACCACCACATGTTGAAGTACCCCTTTTACTTCAAATTCACAATACAACTCAGCCCTCTTCTCCGGTTCCTTCAGTGTCTCAGATGTGGTTCGTCTAGCCTTAGAGATTTAAACTCATTTAAAAAATAAAAGTATTCCTTGACCCTGTTTCTCTCAGTCTAAAGCTACCATCCTGCCCCTTCATCCTGCTCTTCATAATTGCTAGTGGGATACATAACTTTTTTTGACAGAGAAGACTGAATCAAAATAGGAATTGAATAACTCTGTGCTTTAAAAAAAAAAAATTGTTATCGCTAGCCCGGGTTTTTTTTGGTCTTCACAGAGCAGCTGATATACTGATTCTTCCCCTCCCCTCTTTTTATGCAGAGCACCTCAAAGTGCTTTTTTGATTCCTAGCATCTTTCATTAGCCTAAACGCATTATCAGCTTTTTAAAAAATTATCCTGCCTTTATTATTTTTATAAATAACTAAAGGCAGTGAACATATCTACTACTGGTACTCTTCCATATTCTATTTCCCCCACAACATCAACCCCGTGAGGTGAATTGGGCTGAGAGAGAGTAACCGGCCCAAAGTCACCCAGCTGGCTTTCACGCCTATGGTAGAACTAGAACTCACAATCGCTTGGTTATTAATGTGGTGCCTTAGCCACTACATCAAACTGGCTTTACTTTCCTGACCACATCTCTCTAGGTCTACCTGTAGGTCTACTCCTTCTTTGTGACTTGTTCCCTTTTCAACTTTTTCCTCACACAGTGGAATACTGGAAAAAATGGGTTGGAATTTCGTCTCTTCATATATCCATCAGCAAGGTAACTCTTTGAGAACTGTATAGAAGGGGGGCACATTTACTATGGTGAGAGAAGCCCAGGCAGGGTTACCAGGGTGTAGGAAGTACAGTATCATCATTACATTTAGCAATTTAATTTTGAGATATATAATCCTCAACTTATCTTGGTGGTGGTGATGCTGAATATCAACAACAACTTTGTTTTAATTTGTTCCTCTCCTTCTTTCCTTCTTTCTATCCAGATGTTTCCTATAACATAATCAGATTCATGTACCTGGATGTCTAAGAAGAAATAGGCACAATATTCTACTACTTCTTTTCAAACGTATCCTTTAATTTTTATATTCCAATTACGTGAGTCATCCCAACAGATCTCCATTTGTATCTATTAAATCATATGTGCCTTTCTATATTGACAGCTCAAGCTGATCTTGTTTATTTCCCATACAGCCAATGGAGGCCAGGCATCTTATGAGCTAATATCATTTCTGATTTTTCATCAGCTGACTCATTTCATCAGGCACAACAAGTCGCTATCTATAATCTTCTAGGGTATTGGATATGATGCTTACAGAAACATTTTATAGTGCAAAAATTCAAAAAAGCCAGGTAACCCCATTTTACAATCTTTCTTGTCTCAATTGTTAAATGAATCCCTGCAGTTGATAAGTTAGTAACCCAGTTGTTAGGTGAATCTGGCTTCCCCTTTGACTTCACTTGCCAGGAGGTCACAAAAGGGGATCACGTAAACTCAAGCAATGGTCATAAATATGAACCAGTTGACAAGCATCTGAATTCTGATCACATGATCATGGGGATGCTGCAAAGGTCATAACTGTGAAAAAAGGTCATAAGTTACTTTTCTCAGTGCTGTTGTAACTTTTGAATGGTCACTAAATGAACTTTCGTAAGTCGAGGACTACCTGTATATGAAAAGTAAAATTTAGACTATCTACTTGAAACTGGAATGGTTTGTTTTGTTTTCTGGATTTGGGGGCTGTCCATTCAGTTCAGATATGTAGCTGTAATTATTTCTAAAGCCAAACTGTCATCCTGTGGAGTTTTTTTTTTTTTGCTTAAATGTAAAATGTCACCCTGTCAGTATGGAACAGATCTTGTAATTAAGTCAACATTTCTCACAAAAGACAACAGGAGAATTCATACCCATATAAGCTAAGTGCCATATAAACTGGTTTGCAACTTACTGTTATTTTAAAAGACATTTTTTTCCATTCACAAAATGGGGTAAAGGTAGTCTTTGACTTACAACCGTTCATTTAATGACCGTTCAAAATTGCACCCGCAATGAAAAACTCACGTGACCATTTTTCACACTTATGACCATTGCAGCATCCCTGTGGTCATGTGATCAAAATTCACATGACCAAAATTATAAGGGCCACGGTGTCCTGGTGTCATGTGATCAGCTTTTGTGATCTTCTGACCAGAAAATCAATGGGAAAGCCAGAGTCACTTTACAAGCAGGTTACTAACTGCAGTGATTTCTTAACAACCATGGCAAGAAAGGTCATAAAATGGGGCAAAACTCCCTTAACATACAGTACGTCTCACTTAGCAACACAAATTCTGGGCTTAATTGTGGCCATAAGTTGAGAACTACCTCTATTTCCCCCTTTCCTCTTAAAAGAGAAGGAGAGACAGAGGTAGCTTTCAAATGTAGCCAACTGTTTTGTTATTATTACCTACTCAATCACTTGTCACAATAGCTAGCCATAATTATGTAACAATCGTTATTTTCATTGTAAAGTAGAAAAATGACATCAGTTTGCTTTGTGCATGATTGAACTCGAATGCAAAAGAGTGCAAATTTTAGATGCTCTGCTGGGAACCTATAGAGCAGATTTCCTAAGCTCAGTGATTTTGACTGATGTACAAAGGGAACAGTGTGAAAACTAATTGTGACAAAAGTGGTTCATTTCCATTCAACTTTTTCTTTATTGATTCTCTTCCTGATAGGGGTCTTAGGTTCCTGGTTGAAGTGGATATACCTATTTCCAGTTCAGCAGAGACATTAATGATGGCTCTCTCCAACTTTGTCACCCCCGACCCTGGGAAATATCTCCTTACAAAGGAACGGAGTGAAGTCCTTTGGAGATGCGGGCCTCGAGTTCTTGTGAATGGTTACTGCAGACATGACGGAAACCTTGTACATATTGTTTTTCAAGAAAAGATTGGACATTTTTCCAAAATGGTGTCAGGTCTCCTGCTTGAGCAGGGGGTTGGACTAGAAGACCTCCAAGGTCCCTTCCAACTCTGTTATTCTGTTACATTCCCAGGATGTTGCCAGGATGACCTTTGTAAATCTGTTTATTGCAAGGATATAATAAAATCAGAAATTGTCACTTATATGTAGTAAGAAGACCAGCTGGACATAATAGGACATCCACATAAACCACACATATATCCATCTCACCCACACATCAGAAAGCAAACCTGAGAGGAAAGACCATATCAGAAAAAAAATGTTTTGCATGCACAAGACTGCAGTCCAATCCTCAGTATCTTTAAAAGCATTGTGGATAGAAGATCCCAAAAAACTTAATAATTTTTGTTCAGAAAGTGCAAGTTAAAGAGATGGGTGCATATAGTGGTTAAGACCCTGGGCTAGAAACAGGAAGACTGTGAATTCTAGTCCCACTTTAGGCATGAAACCAGCTGGGTAACTTTGGGCCTGTCACTCTCTCTCAGCACTAGGAAAAAGATTGGAGAATGGATTTGTTACGTTTACCTGGGGAACAACTCTATGTGGATTTTTTTGGTAGGATAGACTGGCTTTGGAGATTGCACTTATTGTACTTAATTAATCAATTTAATTAATTGATAAGAGATATTATTAAGAAACAAACCTCATTACTTGATCCAGGACCAATCAGTGTTAATTCCTGGCACGATTTGGGGTAGTAAGAAGTCATGGTAAATTTTCCACATGTTGATTACAATAACAGTTTGTTAACAGAGGGTTTTGGAATTTTAATTTTATCTTGTTTTATTATTATTGTTCTTCCTGCTAACTATTTTGTTATTAATATAGTATATAGAAGACAGGTTAACAACTTTCAAATAGAATTAGCAGCTTAGTAGTTTAACATTCTTTGGGCCTGTTTTGCAAGGGGTGGGAAACTAATATTGTTATAATATATTAATCAGCATTCAACTAGGGGGGACAATATATGTATATCCATTAGTTCTTTTTTAATGCACTTTTTTCTTTCTAATGTCTTGTTTGTTTGTTTTCATTGTTCCTTTATTTTTTTTGATGTTTTGTATTTTAACTGTTTTTGAATAAAATAAAAATAGATTTTAAAAAATCATTTTATATTAGAAGCACCATGTCAGCTGTTTTTTTATATTGGTAGTCCTTTTTTAATGACCCTAATCCCCTAATTGACTGATAACTCCAACACTGAAGTGGTCATTAAGTGAAGCATCATGTGGTCAAAAGGACTTGCAGGTCCAGTAGTCCTGGTTGCTATCATTAAGCAAATCACTTGCAATTGTTAAGTGAGCTGGGACTTACGATTTCCTGCCAGCTTCCCCATTGACTTTACTTGTTGGAAGACAGCTGGGAAGGTCACAAATGGCAATTACGTGACTGCAGCAGCATCCTGCAACCATCATAAATGTGCAATAGTCACCAAGGCCCAAATAGCAATCAAGTGATCGTGGAGATGCTGGTAAGTCGTAAGTGTAAGGACCAGTTGTAAAATCCTTTACAGGACCAGTGCTTTTTTCAGCATTGTCATAACTTTGAATAGTTGCTAAATGAATGGTTATTAGGGACTATTTGTGTAGCTTGAAGTACTAAGGCATAATATAGTTTTGATATCTTTTTTCCCCAAGCTGCTGCTATCCATGAACCACAAATTTCAACATCTTTAACTCACGTGCTTGGTGGTAATTGGAGATGAGCATGAAAGAAAGGCATCACATTAGGGAAGTTCAAGGCTTCAGGTACAACAACATTGTTTCATCTCTGCAGCTAAAGACCTACATCTAGCATCACCAGATTTAAAGACAATCTATATCCGCAATTTATAGCATCACCTGCTCCTCACAGTGGTAATATAACATTCATTTGGACAAGATTTATATCACCACCATGACGGCAAGATGATGCTGTAAATTACTCAAGTGGATATTACTGAAATAGCATGCTACAGGATTAAATTTAGCACTACCATACTTAATGTTTAGAGATACGGATTAATTTCATGCCATGCCTCTCACATAAAGAGAAATTCACTTTTTATTCCAGATTAAGTCTTCATAGTAAACTGCTTCTTATCGAACAGGCCATATCATCCTTTTTCAACCTGGCAATCTCCATCTGTGTTGAATTTCAGTTTTTAACAACTTCTAATACCACACTTTCCAATCAGAATCCAAGACATTTAGAAGACAAAGGGGTTTGGGGAGTATGTTTTCCAAAACCATGGCAGTTTTAACAATCTTAAACCAACTTTATCTGAGAACTACAGTTCCCAGAATTCCCAACTAATAATGCATTGGATGCCAGTATAGTAATAATTAAAATATAAGGCAGTTCTGAGTTCCTTAAAGGGAAGTTACACAACTTACTTTAGTAGATAATATATGTAGCTCAGGCTTTGGGGCGGCCTCTGAGCACAAGTATTTTCTTGAAGATGTTTCTTATCTAGCTAGGTAACATCAGGGCAAGAAAGAGTAGGGTTTGCTGGCTATTTATCTATAGTAGCTTGCTCTGCCAGTCTTGATGGGGGTATTTTCTTGATATGCCTTAATTAACATATCTGCTCCTGCTTATGTAGGTGTTGGCTGCTGAAAGGGGAAAATAATAGATTGTTTCTTTCTTCATTTCCTTCATCATTTCCTTCACAGACATTCTTCAAAAGGGGGGAAAAAGAGGATCCAGAAAACTACAGACCAATCAGGATGACATAAAGACCTGGGGAAATCCTGCATTGGGGCCCATGCTCTTCAACATCTTCATAAATGATCTAGATGAGGGGATACTCATCAAATTTGTAGATGACACAAAGCTGGAGGGAAGCGCTAATACTTGGGAAGAAAGACTCAAGATTCAGAAGCATCTTGGCAGACTTGAGCATTGGGCCTTATCCAATAAGATGCAGTTCACTGGTAAAAAAAAAAAAAAGTAAGGTCCTGTGTTTAGGTAGAAAAAAAAACCAGACACACATGAGGGTAGGCAGTATCTGGCTCACCAGTAGTGCCTGTGAGAGGGTTCTAGGTATCCTGGTAGACCACCACTTAAATATCAGTCAGCAGCATGCTGAAGCTGCCAAAAAAAGCCAATGCAGCCCTAGGTTGCGTCAACAGAGGGATAGCATCAAGATCACAGGAAGTGATAACACCATTCTATACTGCACCAGTGAGGCCGCATTTGGTATATTGCATCCAGTTCTGGTCGCCATGATACAAAAAAGATACTGAAGCCTTAGAAAGAGTTCAGAGAAGAGCAACAAAGATGATAAAGGGACTAAATCATATGATGAACAGCTAAGGGAACTAAGTACATATAGCCTAACAAAGAGAAGGCTTAGGGAAGACCAAATAGCAGTCGCTATGAAGGACCGACACAGGGAAGAGGGTGTCAATTTATTCTCCATAGCACCCGAGGGCAGGACAAGGAACAATGAGTGGAAGCTCATCAGAGGGAGACCCAACCTGGAAACGAGGAATTTCCTGACAGTGAAATCAATTGATCAATGGAACAGCTTGCCTTCCTGAGTTGTGGGTGCTCCATCAATGGAGGTTTTCAAGAAAAAAATGGACAACCATTTGTCTGGGATGATATAAAGACTCTTTTCTCGAGTAGGGGGCTGGACTAGAAGTTCTCTAAGGTCTCTTCCAGCCCTATGATTCTGTGAATCTATGGTTCCTAAGCTTTTGACTTGAGCAATCTGTGAGAGAGATGGGTGGTTTCTAAATATGACATATAAAATAAATAAAATATTTTCAATAGGTTGTAGATAGGGTTTATCTCAATATATCTAAATGATGGTTGGTTTATCTGAATACCACTAGCATTTCACTAGCATTTTTAGAATTTGGCTTAATCTAAAATGTTAACAGTTTCCCAGTTGAAACTGATTCAATCTGTTCATATGATGTAAGATTAAGGGATTTTTCTAATATAAGAATCAGGATAGAGCTGGAAGAGATCTTGGAGGTCTTCTAGTTACAGCCCCCTGCTCAAGCAGGAGATCCTACCTCATTTCAGACAAGTGACTGTCCAATCTCGTCTTAAAAATCTCCAGCGATGAAGCACCCACAATGTCTGAAGGCAAGCTGTTCCACTGGTTAATTGCCCTCACTGTTAGGAAGTTTCTCCTCAATTCTAGGTTGCTTCTCTCCTTCATTAGTTTTCATCGATTGTTTCTTGTCCTGCCCTCTGGTGCTTTGGAAAATAAATTAACTCCCTCCTCTTTGTAGTAGCCTCTCAAATACTGGAATACTGCTATCATGTCCCATCTAGTCCTTCTTTTCTTTAGACTAGCCAAACCCAAACCCTGCAACCATTCTTCATATGTTTTAGTCTCCAGATCTTTAATCATCTTAGTTGCTCTTCTTTGCACTTTCCTCAACACACACAAACACATACACACAATGTGTGTTTGTGTTTTGACTTATATAGTTTAATATATTTTGATTGAAAGTTGGTCTTCATGGCAGTCTTCCACCTGTCTCTTCTACACTGTGGCTATTATAGTCCTTACACTGTATGTTGTAGATGACTTCTGTTTTTTTCTCCTTTAGTTACTGGTTTGCTTAATATGCTTTGGAGCAGGGGTCCCCAACTGGGGATGCAAGACGATATTCCAGAGGGTGCAAAAACTTGGGTTTAGAAGTTTCAAAATTATATGGTATATGTATAATTATATGCATATAATTATTTATTTTTAAGGGGTGCGAGAATATATCAGAAGCGTTCTAGGGGTGCGGGGTATAGAAAAGGTGGGGATCCCCTGCTTTGGAGGGATTTTGTTGGTTTGTGTGCTACAGTAATGCCATGTGGCTGTACTAGTTGGTTGATTATTTCTGAGAATGTTGTTCTTTTAATAGGTTGCAATAGTTGTTGCTGAGGGTTGCATGGTTTGGCCCTTTTAGATAAAGCTTATAGTTTCTCTAATGGCTTACTTTCTCATCAACTTCATATTTAAAACTATAGATAGGTTTATTTTGTATATTTTACAAGTTATTTCAGGGAACACATATTTTGTTTTCATAGGTTCTTCCAAATAATGTGAATGCCAGATTTCAGAGTTCCATTGTACTTGCTTATGTATCTGAAATTGGTAAGGGGGGGGTCCCCCAAATTCTCTATTTTCCATTATTTTATTTCAAAGTTTTGCACTATGCACAGTATCTCTGTAACATGCAAATGGCTTTTGCTCATTTAATTTCAAATTTGTCTAGACATGATTGTAAATGTGGTGTTTTACCACAGGTAAGTATCTATGTGTGCATTAGGAGAACATAACACAAAAATAATCTTAATGCAATCATGTGTACAACTGCATCGATGTGGGTTTGCAGGGAAGGATTTCCAGAACTTTTACCAACGCAGACATGCAAATAATTATCAAGTAGGTGATGAGAATTTGACAAGAATTAACAGCTTGCAACTTTAGGGTTTTACAGCCCAGAATCTAATTTACTTCCAGGGTAACAGTAACAAAGCCAAATTATTTTTACATGCAATTAGGCAGCCTTTGTCCAGTATCTAAATTAGAGAGAAAATTCTTATTTTAAAATGGATCCGCTAAGGATGATTTAAATCTGTCTCCCTCATAGATCAGGGACTAGATGTAGATATTCATGGGCATGGAGCACAAAAAAGAGGTGTCTAGGCATGTTAGCTCCTTGGCAATGGGAACAGCACCTAGGCCAGGGGGGAGGAAATTGGGGAAAAGAGAAGCATTTTTATAAGAGCCGGGGTGACACAGTGGTTAGAATGCAGTCTTCATCATCCTCATCACCCTCTTTTAACGACCCCATAATCCCTTGCAGGGTGGAGTCTGGGCAACTGAACGGAGCTGAGTGTTCACTGGTCAGATGCCCTTCCTGTCGCCAATGCAGAGTTTTATGCAGCAGATATATTCTCAGTGGTTAGAATGCAGTATTGCAAGCTAATTCTGCTGACCGCTGACTGTCAGCAGTTCAGCAGTTCAAGTCTCACTGGCTCAAGGTTGATTCAGCCTTCTATCCTTTCAAGGTTGGTAAAATGAGGACTCAGATTGTTGGGGTCAATAGGCTGACTCTGTAAATCGCTTAGAGAGGGCTGTAAAGCACTGTGAAGCAGTAGTCTAAGTGCTATTGCTATTTGGCTGTACAGTATATTTTTCTGACTACACATAGTCCTCAACTTATGACCGTAATTGAGCCCACAACTATGGTCATTAGTCATGATAGCTGTTAAGCAGGTCACCATGTGACTATGCCTGGTTTTACAACCTTTTTTATGGCAGCCGTTAAGCAAACACAGTAGTCGTAAAATGAACAAGGCAGTCACAAAGCAAACGCCACAGTCACTAAGCAAGCACCAAGGTTGTGAAGTGAACCCATTGTTTACTATAGGGTTTTGGGTTTTTTTTTGCCAGAAACCAAGTGTAAACACTGGTTCCAGAAAAAAAATATTGTCAATGTCACATGACTATAGGACAGTGCAAATGGCTATAAATGTGGGTCAGTTGCTGATTGGCTGAAATGCATTCACATGACTGCAGAGGCGGGGGCTGGCAGTCAGAACTTTGAATTTGAATTGTTAAGTGGCTTTTTTAGGGTCTGTCATAACTTTGAACAGGTTGCTAAGCAACCAGTTATGAGTTGATGATCACCTATAATGCAGATTTACTTTTACCTCCTATATTTCGAAAGATCAAAGGTTTTGTTTATGTTTTATTTATTTAATTTACAGGCCACCCTATTCTAGAAGATTTTACTGCCTCCTATGTATACTGAAACTATAAGAATAGGTGCTGCTAGGGAAAAGAATCTATATTCAGACGCCGAGATTGCAATGCTTCAGTTGTTGAATTCCTTTTATGTTTTAATTTACCAAGAAGTAATACAGTACAAAATAAATAAATCCATCTATATTGGTTTTTATGGAAATTCAAGTTTCAGCCAATAATTAGGAATTATTCATGTAATGTTATAAGATACAACCTTTGTCCAGCAATTTTTTTAAATACATCCAAGATTGATGTAGCAAAAATATTTAATTGTTGTAAAAATATTCTCTTTTGTTCTCAGTTATTGTTATATTGTACATGGTGTATTGTAGATGGCAGTCAATTTGTATGCAACAGTCTCATGACAAGTGAGTATCATTGTCAAGAACTTTTTAAATTTTATTATTATACCACATTTAGGAAACTTGGAAATCGTAACTTTTACACAAATATCACCAGTGGCCACTTAGTCGTGACATTGTTGATACAGATAGTCCTCGACTTACAACAGTTCATTTAGTGACCAAAGTTACAACGGCACTGAAAAAAGTGAGTTATGACTATTTTTCACACTTACGACCATTGCAGCATCCCCACGGTCACATGATCAAAATTCAGATGCTTGACAACTGACTCACATTTATGATGGTTGCACTGCCCTGGGGGTCACGTGATCCCCTTTCGTGACCTTCTGACAAGCAAAGTAAAATGAGGAAGGCAAATTCACTTTAAAACCATGTTACTAACTTAACAACTGCAGTGGTTCATTTAACAACTAGGGCAAAAGAAAAGTCATACAATGGGGCAAAAGTCACTTAACAAATGTCTGTCTTAGCAACAGAAACAGAAACTTGGGGCTCCAGTGTGGTTGTAAGTCGAGGACTGATTTCAGGCTGTAATCAGCCTGAGTCATTTTATTGCCTCCATTAATCACGTGGTCCACTTTCCTCTTTTTCTTTAGAAGTAAAATGTGCTCCTGTGTGATACATATTGAATCCTTGATTTCATCCAGTTTGTTTAAAATGCTTGAACAAAAATGAATCCTCCTGTTTCCTTCTTGATACTGTAACCATTGTCAATCCTGGCCTTCACTACTTTATGGATCTTTTTATATATTGGCTTTTATATAATTATTTTCTTCTTCAAATGGTTTCCCAACAATTCACTTGGACAGTTTTTGCTTTTGTTACTTTGTTTTCTTTGCAAAATCCGATGTGCATTTTCTCTTTGCTTGCCTTGATGTAATTATTCCAATTTTTTCTTCTTTGATATTAGATCAGTGTTATCATCATTATCATTACCATCATGATTATCACCATCACCATCATTATGATTACCAACACTTCCCCCCAATTGTTTTTAATTTCAATTGGTTTAATCTGAACTTTCCTTATCTAAATGCATGGTAGAAGCCAAGCTACCTGGCTCCCTCTATTCAGATTCCCACCTTCCCTTTCTTTCTTCTGTGGACACTTTCTCCCATCAACACCCACGTACCCACTCCTGGGACAAGCCAGGAATGGCTGGATTTGCACTTTCCTCCATGTTTGGCACACTGATGAACACTGCAGCACTCGCAAGCTGGGAAGCTATTGCAGTGGCGAAGGCGGGGGGGGGCGAAGGAGGGGAGAGAGAGGCGAGGTGAATGTGCGTTGGCTGCAGGAGTGAATGGAGAGGCGGGCTGCTCGCGTTCACTCTCCGTTCTCCCCCCTCCCTCATATGTTCCATTCACCCAGTCTGGTCCCTGCTGCCGAGGCTGCTGACGTCAGAGATGCCTGCGTCAATGCTTACCTCAATAACACACGTGCGGGCTTTCTCTCTCCCGCCTCCTCCTGCTTTTCTTCTTTCTACTTCATCTTCTTCCTTCTTCTTCTTTTCTTCTTTCTTTCTTTCTTTCTTTCTTTCTTTCTTTTTCTTTCTTTCTTTCTCTTCTTCCTCTCTTCCTTCTCTTCTTCCTTCTAACACTAAAGCAGCTGGGCAGAAAATCAATTTTGTAATTCCTCCTCCTCCTCCTCCCTGTTCTTCTTCTTCTCCTCCTTCTCCTCCTTCGCCCTCTCCTCCTCGTCCTCTTTACTTTATTTTGTTTTATAAATCAACCCATTAGGGCTGCTACGGGCATTTTTAGAATTAAAGATGGTCTCTTTTTACTCTCCTACCATCTTTCCCCCCCCCCACTGTCTGTCATTCTTTATGACCTTTCCAATCTCTATTTCAATTATCAGGAGGGAATGTGCACTTATTCCGAATGCTTTGGTGCCTGGCTGCCATATCATGCAGCATCTTGGGGGTCTATATTTATGCAGGATAAAAATATATGCCAAGAGAACTGCAACCAGCAAGGTCCCAGCTCACCCTCCACGCACGCATATGTGCACTCCTCAAAACAAGGCGTACCCTTTCAGGAAGGGTTTGGGGTTGATTTCTCCTCCCCACTCGGGAACAAAGCCCTAGGGGCATGCTAATTGAACAAATGCTCTCTCTTCCTGTTATGTATTGTATATAGTTCAGTTCAGTTTCAATCTGGTCCTCTGTTGGAGTGGGAGGATACTTTCTTGTGAT
>JANHJO010003508.1:74530-90769 GCA_032468235.1 Pseudoxyrhopus heterurus | reverse complement strand
TAGCCCTGAAAATTAGTTGACTCAAGTCAGGGTGGTTTTTTCAGCCCTTTTTGAGGGCTGAAAAACTAGGCTTCTACTCGAGTATATACAGTAATTATTCCATTTTAACAATCATTTCAGTCCAAATGTAAGTAGATAAATAGGTACCACTTTGGTGGGAAGGTAACAGCGTTCAATTTGCCTCGGCACACAGTCATGCTGGCCATATGACCACCTTTTATGTCCATCTTTTTCAAATTCTAAACACATTCAGAAATGGATTCCAAGTATATTTTGATATTTTATTAATATTTTTGATGAAGCACCCTAATTTTCACTAATCCATACCTATGCATATCATCTTTATCCAAGATTTTAAATCTTTTAAATCTTAATTTTATCAAACAAAATGTTTAATATGAAAATCAAAATAAGATTTCATATTTGGCATTACAAGACCTCATTTATCTCTTGAACTTTTATACAGAATCTTTTTATTTATTCTTCTTCCTGGACAAATATGTCTACATTTATTATTTTACCATGTTTAATGGAGCTATTGTCTAGTGATAGATCAGAAAGAAGGAATTAAACTTTACTTTGTTGCTTGAATTCATCTCGTTTTCTTTAAGTGCTTTCATTTTCTTTTTCACTATTTGCTCTTTTATTGCAGATGTACTTATTTAATGGAGCCCTTCTTATATATTTCAAAATGCTGATGAGTTAGGTAGGAAAATGATGCAGATTCAGAACATAAATTCATTCATTCATTTAACAAAATATATAGCTGCTCTGGACAGTTCTATAAATTTTTAAACATCATCATCATTTTTTAATGACACCATAATCCCTTGAGGGGTGGAGTCTGGGCTGAGTGATTACTGGCCAGATGCCCTTCCTGTTGCCAATGTGGAATTATATTCAGCAGATATATTCCCAACGTGCCCAGAGAGAGAAATATCTGCTTCTACCTAAGATCGAACTCAGTCTTGTTTGTGAGGCAAGAGCTCCATCTCTAGGCCATCGCAACACTACAGTTATATACAGCAACATACAATCAGATGAATGAAAAGTAACTAAATTGAGGCAATCATAAAAAAATCCCACCTTATTATAATGTCTCCTCATCCCACATACATGATAAGCTCCATTAATATCCCAGGTTATGGTCTTCACAGGTCTTCACTCTGGAAGGTCAAGAAAGTTGGTGCCACCTGAATCTCGAGAGGTGTGTGTGTGTGGAGATACTCCCCAAGCAGGAGCCATATTCAGATAGAGAGGCTTTCTAGAATGCACAAGAAGGTACTGTTCACTGAGGAGACCCAGAGCATGCCCACTCTGCTAGATCTACTGGGCAGGCAGGAATCAGGGACAGACAGTCCAAGTAACCTGGCCCCATGCCATAAAGGGCTTTAAAACTGACAACACGCACCTTGAAATGTAATTAGAAGCCTACAAGAAGCCAGTGTAGTTCATGCAGAAATTGTGATATATAAGTGTATCGTAATGCATCCAATACTGCAGTGCTGCTGCATTCTAGATCTGTCAAAACATTTGAACCTTCTTTAAGGACAGCTCCATGTAGACTGCATTACAATGGTACAATCAAGAGGCAATTAGGGCATACACGACTGTAAGCAGTTCCCCCCTGATAAATCCTAATTTAAAAAAAAGCTGCTATCTGCTCCTCAAGGAATCATAAGGAAAAGGTGGCAATTGTAGTCCGGAGAAGCATTTGCACAAATATATCTTTGTGCCAGTTGCATTAATTCCTATTACTATCATCATAAAAATAACTCCTTCAGTTAAAAAAAAGGTGGCTTACACTTTAAATACTGGTTGGAAGGTCTTACCTTGATTTTCCTCTGCAATAGTCTGTACACATCCTGCCCAATGAGGTGGCCCTCAATTTATGACCACAACTGGGACCAGTCTTTCTGTTGCTAAGCAAAGTGGTGGTTAAGTGAGTCGAGCCAAATTTTACAACTTTTTTGCCCAAGTTGTTAAGCGAATCACTGCAGTTGTTACATGAATCGTGTGATTGTTAAGCAAATCTGTTGTCTTCCCCAATGACTATGCTTGTCAGAAGCCAGCTGAGAAGCTCACAAATGGTGATCAAATGTTGCTATTATTGTAAATATATCCCGATAGCCAAGCACCTGAATTTCAGTCACTTGACCGTGGAGATGTTACAACAGTCATAAGTGCGAGGACCAGTCATGTTACTTTTTCCAGTGTTGTTGTAACTTCAAACAGTCACTAAACCAAGAGTTGTGAATTGAGGACTACTTGTATACAAATCAGGAGATTTATGCAATAGAAACTAACCTAAAAATTGGGATTAATATACAATTCTCTGAAACTCAGTTACATTGTGCTTTTCTGATAAACTATAAAGAACACCAGCTATCACGTTTCTGTGATTCATTATGTGTACAATATTTGACTATTCCATTTAAAAGTCACCATGCTGTGATGTAATCTATTTAATGTAGTCTTATTTAAATATTATCAAGTAACAACTTAATTGTTGATTTACAAAAGAAATAGTACCATTTACTTCACAATTGAACTGTGCATAGCTAAAATGGAAATATACAAGCAAAAGTACATTTTTGTTAATGCCCAATAGAAAGCACAATGTAACGCACATAATTTACAAGATTAAACTTGCACAAGAAAACAGAAGAGTTTATTTACATATTGACAAGGGACATATCAAGGAAAGGCAATAATTTTGGTAATGGTTTTGCTACTACTGGTTTATAAGTACTAAACTCTTTCATCATGATCACTTCAGCCTAATCTGGAGATTGATCTCAGACTTCTGAGGATGCCAACCTTAAATACCATTTTGACAGTCAAGAATTCTGTTCCTAAAAACAGGTCCCCTAGATGATAATCTTACATTCTACAGTAAACAAAGCATATACACATATATAAAGGCATTTGCTAGCAAATAAATACAACTTGTTGAAGGTCACTGCTAAAATAAATTAGGGGAGGGGGAAACAAATGTGCACTTCCTACTTATGACTAGGCTTCAAGCTTATTAAAATCAAATGTCTTTAAAATATATTTTATTATGTAACAGTTCTTTGAGTGACAGTATTTACAAACCACTAATTAAAGAAGGCTTCACACATGACAGCTTAATACACACAGGAAAACCACAAGCTCCATGTGGTTCTATGCATAACAGCAAGGAAATAAATGCATCTTTGATAGTTTCGCCATTTGCTTATAGAAAGAAATAATATCGCTTCAATCTGGCTTGTTGGCAAAGGCTTCTACAGTATGTAAATATGGCAAAAGAGTTATCTATACAAGCACACTGAATTAGTAATAAGGCTACAATTTTTACCTGGGAGTAAGTCCCACAAAAACACAATCAAACTTATTTTCACTCACTGTACAATTGCACTGTACAAAAATAAAACTTTATATAGACACACATTAAGAAAAAAAGAAATCAGTTCATGTTTTGAAAACTTCATTTGTTTTACAGAAAAAAACTTTTTAGATTGTCATGTCAAGTTAGCACAATGAAATAAGCACAGAATTGTGCCTAAATCTGTAAACTGCGAAGTTTTAAGGCACATATTTTATTAGTGCATAATTTTTAACTGTAAGGCTAATTACATAGAGGTATTTTAAAAGAATTGGCATTTGGGTCAATATACAGCACACCATGCAGCACAGCCAATTTTTGACCTTCCAAGTTAAGCAGATAGTGCCCTTGGGGGAGGGGGGGGACGTACACCACTTTGTTTTTAAAAATGTGGACTCTTAGATGGAAGGAAAGGATGTACTAGTGATGTCACAGCCAGTATTCACTGCTATGGCAGAGTTTGGAGCAGAAATTCATGGCTTTATGTATTTGCTTTTCTCGTGATAATCCCTAAAAGAGAAAACAACAAAACCAAGCTCTGATAATTAGGGCTGTTCATTTTTTTAAGGATGAAGTGGTTGCTTCAATTTCTGAGGAATACCGCACCCATTTTGCTCTTTACCTCCCTAGTCCAAAGACCATCACAAAAACATGAGCTGTTACCCACTTGGAGAGTCTCTAGAAAAGGGTTGTTCAAAGTTGTGTTTTGTGGAATCTTATTTTTCCACCAGAATCTGATGAGTTTCCACAAGAGACTACAGTAAGGGCACAAAACCCAACAATCCAATAAATACCCCAATACTGTCAATTTTCTATCAAGAAAATTATGACTCTTAATCAGGAGCCCCAAGTGTTTTTGGTAAGTAAGAGGTTTCATGGCCTATAAAAGTTTGAAGGCCCCGTTTTAGAAGCTCCTATACTGCTGTATCCATTGTATGCATCTTCTAAGCATTATGGAATGATCAAAGAAGAGGTAATGAACTGTCCCAACTGAAGCATTCATAAGCAAGTGGCTGAAGGGAAATTGTTGGAAGTATTGGGTGATTGCCTTTGGTTGTTAAACTAGGTTAGGCATGTTACGGAGTTAAAATTTCAATGTGAGTGTGTTTTTTTACTCAGAATCCTAGGAAACCATGCTGTTGATTTTTAGCACCACTGATGGAAACAAACTTTGGGGCCACAAACCAGGCTTGGAGCCATTGATTGTCCATTCCTTTAATTGGGAAAATAATAAAGTATTGCTTTAGGGGAAAGCGTTTGCATAATCTCAGCCTTCAAGGAATAAAAATGCAAGTCACAGTTATATTTCTGAAACTGCCAGCAAAAATCAAATAAAACAAAAATATGCACATCATATTTTTCAACGGAAGCAATTTATACATTCATCAATGAAAACCTGTCAAGTCCGATGCATGGTAGAAATCAGCCCTTAATACTGTTTTTTTTTTTTTCCTGTTCTGAACAGAACAAAATAAAATCATGAGATCCCTAATCTGATATTGGCAAAGCTGACTTCTACCAAAGTTTCAAAAAAAAATTTAAAATGTCAAGAATAGCTCATTAGAGTTCGTGAGTGCTTTGAACACTCATTAATAGAGGCTTGGCAACAATTCTAGCCCTCAAGGCTGCAGAGGTAGAACAGAAGGTGGCAACCATGTCCTTTGGGGTCTGGACCACCAGACAAATTCCTACAGCTTTCATAAGGTGTCTGTACCATTTACTAATACATTCTAATACTGAAAGGAGCATCAAGCGATTAGTGCAGTTACTTTACCGTTAATATACGTCAAGACTTATTCCTCTAACTCCTGGAACTTTCTCAGCGGATTCCCAGTTTACAGCAACTAGAAAGTCTTTGGCCAACAGAAAAGGAGAAGGAATCTCCTACATCGAAGGAGTCGTGACGGGAGTCCACGTGGAGGCAAGTCTAGCATGCACGGAGGCATCATACTGACTGTCAGCAATATCTGTGGGTGCCCCGTTGTCATAGAGGGGAGAGCCCGAAGACGTCGTAGCGACGGAATGAGGAAGTGTGGGGTAGTGGGCTGTAGAGCCTCGCAAAAACTGGGATCCTATCCCACTGGACATCCCACCTGACTGTGAAACGGGTGAGATGGTGCTGTTGCTCACGGACCACAAGTTGGGATATTGGCTACAAGAGAAAGGGGGGAAAAAACAGGTTTTCCATTTCTAGAAAGGCAGCCTTGTTAGCGAAAGGCTAAATAATGTAACATATCATATACTTCTGCAAACTATGGCTCACTTCACTAGATACACTATTCTAAAAATAGAATTTATTAACATCAACATGTTTGGGGGTAGGGGAGGAAGAAAAGTATGCATTTGAGTGAGGCACTGACAGGATGCAAATAAGAGGCATAGGCCTCCTCAATTCAAGTGTGTATTTTCCTGGATCACAGTTAATATATAGCAATAGCAGTAGCATTTAAGACTTATATAATGCTTCATAGAGTTTTACAACACTCTCTGAGCAGTTTACAATGTCAGCATATTGCCCCCCCAACAATCTGGGCCCTCATTTTATTGACCCCAAGATAGTAGGCTGAATCAATCTTCAAACATGCAAATTTATGATACATATAGATGTTGCCACCCCAATCCAAATCACCTTTTTGGTTTCAGAGGGAAAGTGTGGCAAATCCCTCTGGAGAGAAATACTAAAGATTAATGGAAGGCATTTTGCAATTTGGTATTTAATACTGACTGGTGTGAATGTAAGTTCGTGAGTCTCTCCCCAGTCCCAGATGCATAAGATGTGCTTAAGCAGCTTATTTACTTAATTTCCATTTACCAGCTACTAAAATGGAACTATCTGTAAGGCTAGGCACAAAAATTCAGCAGGATTTTCTTTTCTGAAAAACCTCACCAATATAGGAATCGGGAGATTATATCAAATCAAAAATTTTATTGCGGTCATAAACTAGCAAATTATAAATACTGCACATATTGTTAATGATTCTTCATTTTAATTACTAGCGTGAAGCAGTGTTCTTACACAATAACAGAAATTTTAGTTTGTAAAAGGAAGGAAGTGTTTTAGGGGACTTTGCACTTGGTGATTTCCTGCAGATTAAACATGTGTTACAGTATAGGTCAGGTTTGTTTACATACAATTCCTTCAGAATCCTGTGAATTGCTGCTGTTAGATGGAGTCTTTCTCTAGTCACATTTTTTATTACCCTCCAGAACAATGTATTTATTTATTTAGTAAATTTATATGGCCATCCATCTCACTGAATCTGAGCGGCATTTCATAAACTCCATAATAAAAGACCTATTATATCCAAGTTCCTTAAGTAGTTTTTTTTAAATGGCCATCAGCATCAGTAGAGAGAAGGGAAGTTAAAAAGGCAAGATAGTAGGCCTAGGGCAAACCTTATTCCCTTGGACTTGGAAGAAGTAGGGTTGGCATTGGGATGCCACATCCAGCATCTTGTCTTTATTGACCTCTTCCATGGATGCTGCTAAGGAGGGGTACATTTGCATCTTACTAACCTTTTTTTTTTAATATACCAAGCACATCTCCTTTTTCCCCCTTTAAGTCAGGGATGGCCGCCTTAAAGGCTGTGGATGGAACTAGTGATATAGTGTTACATTATTATTAACTGGAAAGTGTATTAGCTCACATTCACCAAAGGGAGGGAGTTAGAGACTCAAAGGTTTGGCTTTCAATAATGTTATTAAATTACTGACCTCCTCCTACACATATAAAAGGATATAACAGAGGAAGTGAAAAATAATTTTCATCTATTGCAATATAGAGGGGCAGCATGGTGGCTCAGTGGTTAAGACACTGAGCTTGTTGGCTGGAAAGCCGGCAGCTCAGGTTCGAGACCCAAGCTCCACGCTCTCGTTCTCACCCCAGCTCCTGCCAATCTAGCAGTTTGAAAGAATACAAATGCAAGTAGATAAATAGATACCAACAGCTAACAGCATTCACTGGTGTCATGCTGGCCACAGACCACAGAAATGTCTTTGGAGATGAGCACCACCCCCTTTAATTGGCAATGACTAGCAGAGTAAAATCCTTAGGGACTCCTTTTCCTTTATAGCAAAGTAGCTAGTATATCACAGACTAGCAGCTGTCCTATCCTTGCAGATAAAGAACACAACCATTCTACTCCTGCATAAATCAGACTATACAAACAGTATTTGTGTACAAACTATGGCTATATTTGGGGGGGGCTCACCTCCATGGGACTCATGCAGAAATGGATATATTTTTTTCACAGGAGAAGTTTCATGTTTATGGAAGAAAGCTTACCTGGAGCTGGTTGGTGGACCGCTATTGTGATTCATAGGCAACATACTTGTTGGACCTGGGACTCCTAAGCTGGACCAATTGTCATGACTTTGGAGCATAGAAAGGCATGTTGAAGAACTATCTCCATAGGCCGCTGCAAAAGCAAGCATTTTGTGTAAGAACATTCCATACTTTCAAGTACAATACCTGAATATGACCTTCATCACCAGTATAATTGAATTCATTAGGAATTGTTAGAATGTATTTCCTTTTCTAGCAATGATTTAAGATTGTTTAAAAATATTGCATTTGATTCTACATAAATATCAAATCATTTTGGAATCATATTAGTATAGACCCAAAGCAGAGATCAATTCTGTATATTTAGTCCACAAGGTTTCAATGGAGTAGGGACATATCAACTTTTCAAAAGTAATATGCAACCTTCATAGCCTTTTTTTGAGTCATTACTGTATAATCAGGTTTGAAAGAAATGAACAAAACATCATTTTCATACCAACAAAATCCAAGTCCTTTTTATAAATAGAAATAGGTAAGATAAAAATGTATTAAAAAATAAACAAACTAAATAAACAAATAAATGAAATAAAAAACTCCAAAAAATATGGTACAGTGGAACCTCGGTTCGCGAATGCTTCCATTCGCCACTAAATCAGTTCGCGACCAAAAAAGCCAGCCGAGTTTTGAATCGGTTCCTGACTCAAAACTCGGTTGACAAACAAAAACAGCACGGGAAAGATTCCTTTCCTCGCCGTTTTCCCCTTCCGTGCATGCACATAATTGTCTGTGCATGCGCAGAAAGTGTCGCTTCAGAACATAACCAAATTGGTTCGCGACCGAAGTCAAGGAATGGATTGCAGTCGCAAACCAAGGTTTGACTTTAGTTTAGATTTACCTCAGATTCATCTTTCTTACAATCACCTAGCTGGAAATTGTAGGACTTATTAGGCACCTAGGCTCTTTAAAACTGCTAATGAAACTGACTGAATATTGTAATTGAAAACATTATCTAGACTTTATGGAATGATGAATTGTGTCTGAAAATCAAAAGCCTTGCCATTTCCTACATGAGTCTCTTACCCTGACTGTTTCCATTTTGGAAAGCAGAATCAGTGCCTCTTTTTATTAAAACCCAGCGCCACAAAAGGTGAAAATAACAGTACCATCATAGCAGGCCAGATTCTCATTAAAATCTGATTTTAAATAAGATATATGTCTCTTATTGCAAACCAAAGACTCAATAAAATGACCTATCCACTATTAATAGTGCACTCTTTTGTAGACTATTTAAAACATTTAACGATTATTTGAAAAACATATTTTAAAAAAACAAAACTTTACTTTTACTTTTCTGAGTAAAAATGCCATGATTCAGATGATTAGTGAAATCTCATTTCTGTCATTCTCAAGATATGTTACAATTCCTACAGCTGACTAAGATGGATAATCTATCTAGCTTTATCTATCCATCCATCTATTTATCTATTCATATATCTATGTATAGATAGCACTGATGATATTAGCACTGATGATGTTACCTAGTTAGGGTAATGAAATGTCTGCAAGAAAACAAGCAAGCTCAGAGAGCACCAAGGATCCCACAAATATCTATATCTATCCTCATCACCATCATCATCTATTATCATCATCATCTTTCTACCTCATCTTGAATTAATCCATTGCAGGATTGAAGATTGCATATCCACCATAATCTATATGCTGGTCAAAAGCAGTTTGTATACTGTAAATGTTTTCCAACCTCTCAATCTAAAGCTAAAAGAGGATAACTGGCCCAAAGTAGCCAGACAGCTTTCATTAGTGTTACGGTAGAACCTGAGTCTTGTGCTGCTAATCCAGCATTTTAACTGCTACACCACATTAAATCGGATTTTGATCTAGCCTTTACCACCCAGGACTGAACTAATGGTCCTACAGATGTTGCTGAATTACAACTTTCATGGCTTCAAATATAATAGTCTACAATGGGGGGACAGTGAGATTTGTAGTTTAAGACTTTAGAGGGTCATGGATTCCACACTTTGGATGTATATTCAAACTGAGATCTGTTAGTAACTTATGACATCAAAAAACTGGAGGACACTACTTACTTGGAGAATTGGTTCTATGAGTGTATGGATTTGGATAAGGGGTAGGACGGTGATTTCTTAACGATGAATACCTTTCACAACTGTGAGCAGGAGAGAGTGACAGAGATGTGCCAAATTGAGAATGAGGAGTGGCAGGAGGACAAAGAGTCCCTGTTCCAGGAATTAGCCAACCACCTACTGTAAAAATAGGAATAATATCATTTCACCAATATATAGCAGGATTATTTGTCCAAGATGTCCAACACATCAATCCTGGAATGTCAAACCTATTTTTCACTCACATTGAAACAATAAAAATGGATTTCAACCTCTTCTTGTCTCCCCCAGTAACTTGTGGCTATAAATAGCTTTGTTGTGGTGCCATTACGGTGTATTTACCCATCTCTGCTGATCAGCGGTGTGCCATAAGTGAAACATTGTGACAATGGCATTCCTACACATTAAAGCAAGAAAACTCAAAACAAAAGTACCATCAGGAATAATCTCAAGCCATGAACATAAGATTTTTATAACCTCACATCTCTCATATCTCTCTCTCTCACATATATCCTAATCTGGGAGGTAATCAGAAGAAACTATTAAAATGTAAACTTTTGTATCTAATAGCTTTGAAGAAGCAATGTGAGAAAAGCAAAATATCCTAGTAAATATATATTTGAATAAATGGAAGTCACGGGTCTCTATGGAGAGAAGGGTGGGAGAACGACAATGTTGTGTCACGATGGAAACCATCATAGTTACATTCCGCATGGAACTTTACTATATTGGTATGAAAGGTGGGAATTGAGCCTGTAATGTCAGACTATATCTTCTGTTGTTTATTACATCATTGTGATTACAGGGGAGATTTTCAGAGAGCAGCACAATAATTCTGGATGCTCAGACTATGAAACTTAGACAAAGGGAAAAGTTCTGCTAATTTTTATAATTAACCTAATCAAGCTTTTGATCCTCTTTAAAATTTTGTGCTGTTGGCAATGATCCCTGTCTCAAAAATTATTGAACTCTGTCTGAAAAACATCAGAGAGATTTCAGTGGGGAGATTCCAGACTTTGCATGGATTGATACACTTGATCAGTTGATTGATACATTTGAACAAATGAAACAGATTGTAAATACCAAATTACACCAGCTTTTTTCTTATCCCACTTAATTTCAATATGAGAGACACAGAAAATGATCTTGTTCTATAGTGCTTTAAGAAAATAGCTTTTCTACATTTTTAAGTATAAAATCCTATTTTTTGAAATGGAAAAACAGCAGAGGGTGAGTTTCTACAATTCCAAGTCACACTTTTAGTCCATATCACGTGGTATTTTCAACACTGGTTAGTGGTGGGTTTCCCAAGTTAGCAGGAATTTTTCCAATTCTACTTAAAAATGACAGTAATTAAACCAGAGACCTGCTGCACTCAAAGTATACATTCAACTACTGTGCTATGAGTCCATTCAAAATCAGAATACATTTCACTGCTTAATCATCCGATACCTAAAACAGTGCTTCTCAACCTTTGGCAACTTCAAGCTATGTGCTGACTGGGGAATTCTGGGAATTGAAGTCCACCCAGCTTAACGTTGCCAAGGTTGAGAAGCACTGCCCTAAAATACCTAGAGATCCAGGAATGCAGAATCTCCCAAAGTAAAACACATTCTTTCGTCTCTGATAATTTTTTCTTGGTTCTCAATGTTCAGTAAGAGAAATAAGTCAAGAACATTACAGTATTTACAGTCTCTGGCATCAGAAATGTAAAATTATAATACCACTTCTCAGGCTAAAGTATATTGCAGTACACATTTTTTAAAAAAGACAGCCTTCTAAAAGATACAAATTGTTGGCGAAGATTATATTTTATGAAATATATATTCATATATTTTATATTCATGAATAATGTCCTTAAGTACATAACAGAATGGAACTGATACTGAAACAAAATTGCTTTGAGGGTTTTCCATATGGCAATGGTATAACAAAAATATAACTTTCAGAAGAGAGTTTAGACATACATTGTGAATATTGTGATTGCTGACTGTCTCCCACTTCATCCATCATGTCTTTGTGATCACTTCTGTCAAAGAAGCACAATTTGTTAGCAAAAAATATTAAAAAGCCTAATGAAATGCAGTCTGTAAATGCAATTAAAAGCAAACAATAGCTCTCACCTTTCTTTTGCATCAAGGAAAGCTTTTGCAAAGGGGTTATATTTTATCTTTAATGCTGTTATCTACAAAAAATGAAGAAAATATTTTAAATTCAAATGTAATTTTAATTTTTTATTGTTAATTGAAAAGATAATTCAGCAGCATTACTGCTAATTCCACTATGGTTTTTGCAATTAATTCTGGTGGGAAAAAGCCCAGAATGAAATTATTAAAACTAGTAAGGCTGCAAGAGCAGGCTTTGAAATCCTCTACAATGTCCCCTCTTTGCTTAACTAAGATGCCTGGTTTTATTATCCTATTAAGGAAGTACATAAAAGGGACGTAGAGTGGAGGGAGGATACACTAAAAACAGTTATAAAAAGTGTCAGGTTCCGGGTAAAAAGAGGGGATAATATATTGGAAGAACAAATGATTATTTTATTAAGAAATGAGCTATTGTTTCAGCATGGAGAATGCAAAGGATTTATATCATAGTTTTGCCTATTATTCAATGAAATATAGACCCACCCTAAAAACTTTGAAACAATTATGTATAAACAATTAACAGAAGATAAACCATTGATCTTACTAGACTTTAGCATGCTGTACATTAATATGATTTTTAAAAATTAGTTGGTAATCATTAGCACTTAACGAATTTAGCATAAGCCCTTACTTAACCTCAATACAATTCATCATGTAGGCTTCAACATGGAAGTTGTGTTTACAGACAGGAACTTCATTTCTCTCTCTGGAGGACCTAAACATTCATTCAGAATCTTTAAAGCATAATGAGTTACTGTATAATCAATGCTGAACTCTCTATGTGTTTTGAAGGCATCAAAGAGAGCAGTAATAAATATTAGAAGCTAATGCAGACACAAAAAAGCAGATAGAAAAAAAGTGTTGTACAAAAAAACTAATGGTTATTATTTTTATAGAAGGGTCACAACATGACAAAGAATAAGAGTTCCATAAGTGTATATGGTAGGTCTCCTATTACTTCATTGATATTTATATATTAGATGATTAGGACAATTCAGTTGTATATTTAAAAATGTAGGTTTTAAACAATCTTTCAGTTTGTATATTATGATAAATTGCTTAGTGCTGTCAATAATCAAGGCTGTTTGGATTCAAAGTATTTTTTTAAAAATGATTTGCATAATACAGCTATTTTCTACATTAAATAATGATAACATGTATTGAGCATCAATACACCTTCATTATCTTTTCATCAGACTCATTGAATAAGCCCATTATGTCTCAGATCCTGGTCCTGTATAAATCTCCTTAGAAATCAATTCCATATAATCCAGTGGTGTTAAGTTGCAATTAAAGTGTGCTTAGTAATATAAACAAAATAAAGAGGTGATTACTGATAAAGTCTTGAGGTTAACTGAAACATTTTCCCAACAAGCAAAAATATCAGAAGACCTCTTTTTTTTTTTTTTACTCAAAGAGCAGGATGCTTTTCGTTGAAAAGATCACTTGATATTCTCCTGCAAGTATAACAAGAGTAGTTTTTTTTAAAAAAATGGCCAAAATAAACCAGTAACATGGAATTGTATCTACCTTACTTCATTGCTAAGTTCTTTTTATGCTTAAGACATTTCTCCTACTTTCCAGCAATTCCATTTCTTTAAGTACTCGCTGGAAGTGAACAATTACTGCATCTCCTTTGTAGCATCTTTTAAAATTCTTGTAAACAGTCAGCATACCCCTAATTTTAACATCCCCCTTCTCACTCCACGTCCCTTTACTACTTTGAAGGAGAGCAATCCATGCAGGCTCTTCCACACTTTATGCCTACCTCTTCGTTCTGGTAAGCAGTCACAGCTATAAACTGTGTCTCTGGGAAGGAATGGCTGGTGATCATTCGCTGAGGGCCACCAACTCTCACTATGTGAATCCTAGGCTCATACTTGTGCAAGGAGTTCAACATGATCTGTTGGTATAAAGAACAACAGAAACAAGGATTGAAAGTGTGATGAACACTATTCTGAAACTGCAACATCAACTATAGCAATGATTTTCGCTTTTTAATAAGAACAAATTTGCTGACTTAAATCTAAAAAATAAGTAAGAGTCCAGACCTCAGTGGCTATTTTACCTTTTGTCTTTCCAGATGAACAATCAAAACAGGAACATTATATCTACGCTTACTTTTCAATTTTATCCAAGGTAGGAAAGCAACATTAATAGTTTTGAAATAAACTAAGATATTAAATACTTTAAAATTGATTTATTATCTTGAATTATTTCAAAATTGATAACTACATTTTGCCAAACTCTAATTAAATGTTTATAATTTGATTTTCATCTTTCATTATTGAGGGAGGAATGAAAGAGTTCCATGCACAGAGCTTTATTCATTCCTCAGAAAGCAAGTTATTATCTACACCCACCACTGCAAGATTTTATAAACTAACCATAGTACAAAATACCCATAAAACTGATCCATTTTTTGTGTGCGCAGACAGCTTAAGTAATACATTTTCCTAGTAAAGTAAGAGGAAACTACTTTTTTAGCTAGGTTCCTTAATGACTGTCATAACATAACTGAAAAAACATTCACTCAGTAAAGGAAATATTAGCTTTGGAATCTCATCAGAACCAAAAACGTTTTAATAACAACAACAAAATATAACCAACCAAGGCCCTTTGGGATCATGTTTGATGCCTATCATACCCTATAGGATTCTTTTTAAAGATTTTTTTTATTCTGCATTTATTATTTTTATAAGAAACTGAAGGCAGCAAACACACCTAATACTCTTTCCTCTTCCTATTTTTCTTTACAACAACCCTGTGAAGTGAATTGGGCTGAGAAAAAGTGACTGGCCCAAAGTCACCCAGCTGGCTATCATGTCTAAGCCAGAATTAGAACTCAGTCTCCTGGTTAATAGCCTGGTGCCTTAACTTATCTCATTTTTTTTCTTTTATAAGAAATTTAAACTATTAAAATGCATAGTTAGTTAGTGCAAATAATAATAATAATCGGAGAACAATAATAATATGTAGTCTTGGTTAAAGAGAAGGGAATGATTCCTCTGTAATTAAAACTATAGCTTTTAACTTTTGTTTTTTAACTAGAACAGTACATGGCATATTCATGCCCATTACTGGAACAAACATACAAACTACACAGATTACTAGTTAGGCATCTCGTTTTACTATCAGATTTAACAATTTCGCTAATAGAGTATATATTATGGTATCAGAAATACTGTTGAGAACCAAGCTGAAAATGTACATTTGTACTACAATATACAACTAAACCTTTCCAATATCAGCGATCAGCCTGCTACTAAGTTAATTGAAAAATGTATCTGCAAATTGATTGAAACTTTCTTGCTGCTAGATTGGATCTAACCTGTCATCATTCTCTTTAAGAAAAAATACAGGTATTAGCCACTGAAATATTTACATAACAATTTCACATGACTAACTTTCCATGCCTGATACATCTTTATGAATAAAGGACAACGGAACAGAAAAATAGCTATTAACATGTTATAGCTATCAGCATAACAATAAGTGAATGTGAATTGTTAATGAAAACATGCTTTGACATTTTCAAAATTTTACTAGCTGTTGATCCTACAACTAGTTTTATTCTGTGCACAAAGAGAAACTTATTAATAAAATTAGCATTAAGATTTGGTCAGCAATCATATATTCTGTTGCTGACGTTATTACTTGTTGACATATTACCCCCAAACTCTTAGTAAACTGGCCTTGGCTTACCACTTTGGTTAGTCTTTATGCGGCTTGGAAATATGCTGAGAAAGGTGCATGTCACACATCACTTTCCCCATATTGTCTTTATACTTATCTCGGGATAGCACCCTAGGTCTAAGCATGTTGACCCTTCCAGAATGTTGACAGAAATATGCAGCGCTAGATTTTGGTACCCAAGCATTGCATCCATTTTCTGCATTAAAATTAAAACTGTGTAAGAAAATACTACAGAAGTTTCCTCTGCGACTAATTTTGTCCTATAAAAATACATGCTAAATAGAACATCCCTCCAGTCCAGAACAGGAGACAATTTTGTTAAAGTATTTTAGAGCCATGCCTTTTGTTCTTATGGAGTTCCCAAGAAAATTGTGCTATATGATCTTGTTTTGCATTACACAGACCCCCCACAAGACTCTAGTCCAAAATTTAATTTGATACCAATTAGGATGAGACATTAACAGTTCCAGGATTCAACTAGACACAAGGACAGTTTTTCCCCGAATGTCATTACTCTGCAAAACAACTAATTTCCATAACACTGTCAAATTATTACCAAGTCTGTATTACTATTACCATTACTCTTCTCATCCTCCT
>JANHJO010003508.1:61850-74430 GCA_032468235.1 Pseudoxyrhopus heterurus | reverse complement strand
TGAGAGCATATGCACCAAAGACAAATTCCTTGTGTGTCCAATCACACTTGGCCAATAAAAATTCTGATTCTGATTCAGGACAGGCACAAGATATTTGGTTGCTCGAAAAAAATATTCTAAATTTCCATGAAAAATAATAAACAAGATAATCATTGGTTTAAAATAAAATTAATTGCTGAAGGCAGGCTATTTCACTCTTCTTAATTATAGGACTAGAATACCAAATAGTTTCTAGGTACCTGCCTCCAAATTGGTTAAATAAGAATATACTCCAATTCTCCTTACACATCACTGTTCCTGTTGTTTTAGGATAAAATGTTAAGGTTTTTTTTAAATATATATAAGTGCATTTACAAAAGTGGGTTTTGTAGAAGCCAATTCTCTGGATCCCAAACATACAAATAGCTGAGATTGTGTTTCATTCTAAGAGATAGATACAAACACATATTGCCAGTACATTATCTTTTGCCCCCCCCCCACCTCCAAATTCTTATTGTGTCATTGTTGCTGTATGCTGTTTAAGTTCCTAACACAGCTGAATCCAGGTTTTAAATGTTCTTAAAATTATACATTATGTCAAAAATTGAGCAACACAGTTTAAGTAACACATACAGAAGCTTAAGAACATTTAAAGCTTTCTTGGATGACAATTCACTTCAATAGTCAATACAATATCCTATACTGGCCAATGAATAATACTTAACACTTCTGATGGGCATGCTTGTTTATAGCTTATGCCATACTAAAATATGTTCAATTTCTCATTTTTTTCAAACTTGTAATACTAGCTTTGGATTTCTTTTTCTGCTTAAACCAGTCAGCATTACCCTCTTGCAAATTGTGCATGCAAGTATTTGTAAGCATGAATCTATCTTGGAGTTCCAGATGAAAATATAGCAATTAATTTCAGACTGTGTGCAAAGCACTGGTCTTTCAGGCAAGTACCCCAGATGTGACAAATTTACAAGAGCTCTATAAATCCAGGCTACAGAACCCAGGAGACAAGAACAGAACACATTTCTCCGAATCTCCTTTAGGCCACACATCACCTTACACAGGATAAAACAGCTAAACTTGGTCTCCTAGGATGCTTTCCCGTGCAAGGCCGGGAAGGGGACATTCTGAAAGCGGCCAAGAGGGTTAACAAGACCGCAACAAGGGACCTCTATAAAATATTTTTCAGGTTCCCAAATTGAAAAATAAAAGGCGGCTGAAGCCTTAAAAGAATGACTACTGAAAAGGCAACTTTCCCAAGCCCACAGGACTGGCATCAAAGGTGTTTTCAGAAGGCGCTTACATGCGCTACACCTTCGGCCTTCGTTTCTTCTGCAGCAACCTAACCCTACAGAGTGCACTGGACGTGCGGCCCTCTCCCAAAGCACCTTGCACCTTCTCTGCCCCCAGCCCGTGATTTTTTGGGCGCCCACTCCTGCCCTCAGTAATACTTCACTTCCACGCGCGTCCTCCTCACCTGGCCTCCCCCGTTGAGCTTATTGGTGAGCTTGACCTTGCTGAAGGACACGGGCGCCTTCATCCAATGGGCGCCAAAATTGGGCGAATCCGGGTGGATGTAGACGCAGCTCGGGGCCTGCGGCTCAGGCTTGCCACCCGGCACCCATTCGCCGTTTACGTACTTCCAGCGGTGATTGTCTGCAGCCACAAAGTCCAGCAGGAAGGAGTACATGGCGTTGGGGTCGAGTCCGGACACGCTGGCCTTCAACACGGGGAACATTCGCCTGCAGGGAGGAGACGCAAGGAGCGAGGAGAGGCGGGAGAAGACACCGGCGGCGCGGCCTTTCGGGCCAGGCCGAGGCGGCTGATGGCGAAGGCCTTTTCTGCTCAAAAGACAAACCCTCTTCCGCCCCGAGTCGAGGAGGCCTCGCCGTGCCTTTGAGGCTCTCTGGGATCCAACGTAAGGGAAAACCCGCTTCAGTTTGCAGCCCGCTTTGCGGCTGCTTTCAAGCTACCATTACATAGGAGCGCAGGCGATGAACTCCTTAGGTTGGATTCCCAAACGACCACGCCTTGGGAAGACCCGGCGGTTAGTTATATTTATAAACGGGGAGGGGATTGTCATCTCACCCTTAGAAAAGAGGCCTTTGAAATCCGTGGGATATAACTAGTGAATGGCAATAATTTGGAAGGAGGCTCTTCCCTGGCCAAATGACAAGTGAGGGTGTCTTATTATGGATTCTATCTTTTTGTCTCTTAGGAATAAGCAGTTTTAGGGATGAGATGCAAATGCTGAAAAAGGTACCCCTGTAGGGTATGGCCACCAAAGCCACTCTTTGTTCTCAGGTTGTGGAAGTAAATTCCGATTAAGTCATTTTGAGGGATGCACTTTGATCCTCCCTTTGATTTGGGAGAGTCCTTTCCACTTCAGGAAAATTCACTTGCATATTAGAGGCACAGGTTCGCAGACTTAAACTACAAAAAGGGAGAATTTGGGTTATAGCTTCCTTTTTTTTAGTAGTCTACCATTTATTGTGATTGAAAGCTTTCATAAACAGGCTAGAAGGCCCACAGAAATTTTTTTAAATGGAGACATCATCGCAGTTCAAATTAGTCATGGAATGGAAGGTAATCTTCAAAAAAGACTGATGGGAAAGATGTTTACTAGAGCTGAAATTCTACTGACACCACAATAAAATCCTGTACCCCATTAGGAAAACTAGTGTTGCTGCCTTCACATGAGGCTTCATATCTTGAGTGGAAACTCAGGCTGCGGTCTTCCTGCTTTACAGATTGACTGGACAGGATTGTTTAGGTTAAGGGCTACAAGAGGAGAGGAAGGGGAAGGGAATACAGAAGACTGAGAGGCTGCAGGATGATCGGTGGACAGAATGTAGAAGAGACCCGAGAAGGGATGCCAATGGTCAAGGGACAAAAGGAAGACATTAAGAGGGTTTGTCCCAAGAAAAGAATGGGATCTGGGAAAGATCACTGAGGGAATTTCCTCTATTAACTACTATAAGCAATTGGGAGCAGAAAGCTTCCGATACCTTTGGGTGACTAATTTGCTAATTTGCCAGGCCAACAATTGAATGAACACAGGAAGAAAGCAAAGCGGGAAAGGGGAAAGTATCCCTCGGAAGCAACCTGAAAGCGTCAATACATTTCTGTCTTTTTCTTTTCTCCTACCTGCCATTTTTGGTGACAATCATCTCATTGGTGAGTTCTTTGAAGCGCAACCACAGTTCGCTGTCCTCCAGAGTAACTCGCAGCTCCCTCTCGGTAGGATCCCCCTTTTCTCTGCCAGCCTGTAGCTCGTTCTCCACGGCGCTCAGCAGATGATCCACTTGATACTGCAGACTCTTTCCAGAGCTGTCCGTGGTTGGAGAACCCATCTTACTGGCCACCCACCAATCCCCCTTTAATACCAAGATCCTTCTCCAGTCTTTTGGTGTCCAGAAGCTCTCCGCCTTGGAAAAATTGTCACAGGAAGCCCCACAACAAGCTGTAGTGAGGGAGGTCAAAAGCACCCTAAAAGTAGACGGTGGGGCGTGGGACAGGTCTGCAGTTTGGGGGCAGAAGGGTTAATTCCACTTGACCTCTCTGGTCCACGCCACTTGAAACGAAACTAGTTAAACGGGGGAGCAATTAAGCCCCTGGTATAAATATCCTTGTGACATCACAATGCCAGTAGGGGGCTCACCTGATTGGAGGACAGTCTCTTTGATGTGCCTGCCCCGCCCACCTGATTGGCTCCCTGCGGCCATATCAGAACGGAGCCCAGGGAAAGCCTGTGATGTTAATTGCAGTCAGTGGGATTAAACGCAGCTATTTTATGTAAATCTGCCTCCAAATGTTTGCACCTCTATCAAAGCCGCCCGGGCTGCAGTTTCAGCAGCCAAAGAAGGAAATGGCCCAGGTCAGTAAGAGAGCCATAACCGGTAGGCACTCCGCATTCCCTTTGCTTATTCCAGTAGCACCATTTACCCATCCAAAGATGTGTCTTACTACTCCTGCAAAGAGCAGGATGGTTTGGATCAAATCCTTGTGGGTAGTGGTATACCATGAGAACATTAATAGCTATGGATCCATTACCCCAAACTTTGGTCTCAGTGACCGGATCTTATAAACTCACCTATTTGCATATCAAGGTTGTTCAGATCAGTGGGACTTTGATGTAAAATGAGCTGCAACTGTGGCATGAGCAAAAATAGTTATTTACTGCCAAGAATCCGCTTTAAACATGCTATCCATTTACCAAAGGAGACCAAGTGAGGAATACTTTATGTTCAATTTTTGAGAGCCTTTTAATGATGTATTAACAGGAATCCTCACATATTTTAAATGTGTAAGGGTGAGATTTTTTTTTTGTCCCTTTAGTGCTAAAACCATAATGAAATTAAAACAAACTGGAACTGTGAAAGATTCTTCTCTTTCCATAATACAAAA
The DNA here is from genome assembly GCA_032468235.1 of Pseudoxyrhopus heterurus. Lineage (NCBI taxonomy): Eukaryota > Metazoa > Chordata > Lepidosauria > Squamata > Pseudoxyrhopus > Pseudoxyrhopus heterurus. The sequence continues at coordinate 70,029 of JANHJO010003508.1, read as the reverse complement.
ACACCTTCCTCTTCCAAAGAACTGTAATTATAAATAAAGACCAATTAAACTTGGTTTTAAAAACCAAGTACAAATATATGGAAAGAGAAAGAAAGAGATGATACAGTAGGCTCCAATTCTGAAAGAAAAATTAGCTATCAATCTCTTTAAATACAGTATATGGTTGAGTGATATGTTCCAGCTAAGCAGAGTTTTGTAGCTTTATGGATGTGGATATTGGATAGGCCCTACATCTCAGCACTTTCTCGTTTTTGCAGGGGATTTAGCCTTGTTTTGTACTCTGAAACAGATTGGACAACAACTAAGATATGTGTGCTCTCCACAACTATAATAAATAATTGCTGTAAATTGAATAACTTCGAAGTGTGCTCTGAACTTCAGGCAACAGGGCAAGAAAGTTGACAGAACCTTGGGATCAAAGAGATATGTCATATCTTTTTAATTATTTAAACATGTCAATATCTTTTTAATTATTTAAACAAGTAGCATGTAAATGTGCTCTTACTGCACATAATTTAACTTATGCTGGAAAATGTAAGGATTCCAACATACTATAAATCTGAAGTAAAGGATGGAAGGTTGTGGAGTTGATGCTAGCATCTGAAATCCAAGCTGTTTAGAGACATTTCAGTCAGCTAACTCAGATAAAGGATAGGGACAGTCTTACAGATCTTGATAGATGACTTTACTCTAATGGCCTGGAGGATATAATGTTATAGTAGTCCTTTTCAGGGAAAATGGAATCAGTAAGGTTTGGGAACCCTCTTTTGAGGTATCATATGTTTCTGTCTCATTTCATATGTTTTTAACAACTATATAAGGCACAAAAAAGGTAGCTATTAACAATCTATTTAATCACAATCTATTTAAAAACATAAGTGAATTGGTAATATAGCCAACATTCTATGTCTTACTGTTGTAAACAAGATGCATTAAGGAAATGAACAGATTTGGGGGAAAGTGGTATTTCTCCTCCACTTTTGCTCCTTAGCAGCTGGTGTTCAAGGTTGTCTGCCTGTGAATCCAATGGCTAGAAAACAGACATCAATACTTCCTTTGCAGTTGTCCAGTTCCTTTTTAAAACTCTCCTAATTGGTGGCCATCACCACATCTGATGACAGCAAATTCCACGGGGTCATCTATGCTTTGCGTAATCCCAGGGAGGCTGTGGGCTTTCTGAACAGATGTCCAGAAGCAAATTGGGGATGGATGAGAGCAAACAAGCTGCAGTTGCATCCCAAGTAAAATGGAGATGCCCAGGTGTGAAAATGGAGTAATCAGAATGGGTGCCTTTGAAGATGATTCAGAAACTTCAGCTAGTGCTAAGTGTGGTTGCCCAAATGCTTATGGGTGCTAAGCATCAAGACATGCCACTCTGGTATTATATCAATTGTGCAACCTACATATTTGTTTCCATGCTTATTTCACAGCAATTTTTTTTTGTTTTTTTAAAGGAACTACAATTTAAAATCTCATAACTGCTCACACACATTTAAGCTTTCCTGGGCCTGATCAGTAAGTACATTCAAACTGGTGGGATGTGAAAGAAGGATTTATTAGAAATGGGCCACTTTTTGGAACTTCCTTCTGAGAATTATGTCTAGACATTGCTGTTAGTGCTGCAGTTTCAGAAATGCCTCTGGCAATATTTGATTGGATGTTATTTTAATTTTTCCTTTTTAGTTTCAGAATGTTTTTAACTCTTAGGCTTATGTAAATAATGGTATCTTTTAGGTGGTTCTCTAAGTTATCAGAATTTTAAATAGTTTGGTTTTTCCATTGGCCTTATGTATTATATCTTGATATTCCTTACTCCTTGCTGAGTTATTTTGCAAAAACTCCAACAATGGCATAGAGACCTTGTCTGTAAAACTGATCATCCCAGAAAGAAAGAATTGAGCATTTGTATATCATTTTTTTTAAAGAGTTCACAGAATCAAAAGAAGAGTGAGCTATATAGGACAGGGGGACAAGGATCCTGGGCATATATTTACTGGAAAAATCCTGTCCTCAGTGGAACTTAACTCCAGAATGAACTTAGATGGGAGAATTAGCAAGGTTACCATGCTAAGCAGGTCTCCTCTCTGGAATGAAGCGGACTCTGTGCTTCAATTAAGAGCGGCCGATGGTCTTTAGGATAATCATTTTAGAAGATGGTGGCAAGGCCGGCCTATTGCATAGCGTTTGAACTGGGAGCCGCTTCTGTTTTGGTCCGACGCTGCTCCTGTTTAACGAGATCTTTATTGTTCTTCCAGAAGCCCAAGCAAACCATTTCCTGTCCATTGTCACCTCTCGCTCCCCCCCCCCCCCGCGCGCCCGGACTCATCCTCCTTCTGGTCAGAGGTTCCCACCGCAAGGTAATAAAGTCGCCCCTAAGAACCGAAACGGCGGCGGCGGCGATCCGACAGTTCCCCCGGATTCCTCTTTTGGGACTGCTGCGGCTGAAACTAAGCCTCGGCTTCGGAGGACGCCCGATCGTCCTCCGAACTTCTTTTATTTTTTGAGAAAGAATCCCTAGGGTTGCTTTTGTGGTTGCAAACGCGAGTTCGCGCGACAACACAATTCAACCCACCTTGTTCCCACGTTCATCTTTTAGCCCCGCTTGTAGGAGCTTAAAAGATGAGCGTGAAACCGTTCGTGTTTCAGGTAACTGGCTCGAATAAATCCCAGTCAGTGAACTTAGGACGTCATGGAAACATCGTTTCCGAGTAGTTGCGTGTTTGTAGCTATCGTAAATATCACATAGGTGCACGTCACGATGTTTACCAAGGGAAGCGTTTAAGGAGTTTCTTATCTAGCCCATCCCGGCGAACAACAGAAGTCTAGACGGGTCTACTCTGACGTAAGCTCTGTTGATTTCAGAGGGACCCATTCCTAAAGAAGATAGATAAATGATTCCCACTTAAATTTATCTTCAAAAAGACTTGGCGATTGTTTGGTAGAGGCCACTATAAGCTGTACTTCACGCTTGATAAGCGTTTCTGCATTTCTCTTAACAATGCTTAAAAGATCGCACCCTCTAAATCTTCCCAACGGAACAAACTGAGAGCGATCTCATTTTTCTAGCAAAGGAAAAATCAGAGTTAGTGACTGTTAGGAAAAATATGAACCTGTTTAAAATTTAAAAAAAATCCCGGGGAGGGGGGGGTTTCACACTGTAACAGCCCTAGGCATGGTTAACCATCTCCCTCCTTCCGGTGTGTCCCCCCCCCGCCCCAATCACAGTCTTTTCCCAAGAATTCTTTTCACGTAGGATGAAAGAGTGGTAGGTGGGTGTTTCCTCAACAGTTTTGAGGAGGAGAGACTTAACAGTCTTCTTAAATGACCCCCAACAGTCTGGTTCCTCATTGTCTTAGCTCAAAGTTCCGCTGAATTCGGTGGCGAATCTCTGCAACACCTTAAGCCAAACCGCGTTTTGATGCAGCAGCCTGTTTTGAGAATCCAGCCCGAATGGTTTCTAAAACATAGCTTTGGGTGGTGTAAGAATCCAGACATAGGATCTCTGGAGAAACACACGACAGCCCCGACGTCTTTAGCCACTTAATCCGGATTCCTTCGGTTGTGTTCATGCCATATGAGTGGCTAATTTAGTGACGACTGAAATCCAGTTTTCAGCCATGCCTTTACCACAGTAAATGGGTGCACGCTACCAGTAGGCTCAGATGGGCTCGACTCGTTTGCACACTGCCCCTCCAGCCTGGGTGGGGTGCAAAGGTCGTCCACGCGTGCTGGGGACAAGGCAGCTCCTCGGAAGAAAGTAATTTGCTTTTTACTGAGGTTCCATCAGCATCCTCTGGATGCTTTCAAACACAACTTCCGTAATCCACGGGTGCTGCGGATCTCTAGCGGGCTGGGAATTAGGAGCCAATGCTTCTAAAGTGCGCGCCAGGTTGGGAAAGCTGCTCTCTAGAATCACTGGGGTTTTCATCCAAAAACTTTTTGTCCAAAGGGCGACGGTTTTGAAAAAGGGGGGGGTAGACGAAGAAGGGAGGGAGCCCTAACCGGCGTAAATGCCCGCATTTGCCGGTCCCTGTCCCACCTTTCCTAAGCTTCAGGGAGCACGGGCAACACGGACGTGCTAATTTGGAGGGCGCCAGGTTGCCGAACTACCACTTGTCTGCCCCCACTTGTACCTAGCTCAGCCTTAAGGTCCGGAAACTGCTGCGGTGGATGAAGGTCGGCGCTGTCAGCCTTTTCTTCTCCTGGGTCCCTTGTCGATTCTCAGGATTCGGCCGCCTGAGAGATCCTATGCCTGAACCAAAATGAAAACATCAACAAATGCCTCCGTACTGTTTTACCCTTGTCGAAGCCTCTTTCCATCGAATGGTTTCCGAATGAAGTATTTTATTCAGAGACTATTTGATGGAAAGAGGCTTCCACTAGAGTAAAACACTCCTGTCGTCTCTTCCTCCACTGCGGGGTCGTTCTCTACCCGCAATTTCTTTCCTTTTTTTTTTTTTAAAAAAAAAAGATAGGAACCACATCAGCTCTTTTCTAGTCCTCTGGTAGTTCCCCGATGCTCCAGGATATTTGAAAGATATGTTACAGTGGTTCCGAGATGACCTCTGCCAGCTCCTTTAGAACTCTGGGATGTAGTCTGTCAGGTCCCGGTGATTTACATTCATCAAGATCAGACAGGTGTTTTCTTATCTTTTTTTTTTGCTTACTTTAACTGTTATTTCTAGTCTAGTTTTTGGTAGGTTGGGCTTGTCCAAGCGGCCAGGACACCGACCTGGCCTCGAGCGGGACTCCGGAAAATCGTAGGGCAGAAATCCAGCTCCCCACACCCAATATATACTACTGGACACCCAATTCAGCACTCATTGTGAGTTGCGTCTTCCTCAAGGTCTTCTCTCTGGGATCATATTTTGTTGTTAGTTGCGAAATCGTGTCCGACCCCCCATGGAGAATGTTCCTCCAGGCCTTCCTGTCCTCTACCATCCTCCGGAGTCCATTTAAGCTCATACTGACTGCTTCAGTGACTCCATCCAGCCACCTCATTCTCTGCCGTCCCCTTCTTCTTTTGCCCTCAATCGCTCCCAGCATTAGGCTCTTCTCCAGGGAGTCCTTACTAGCCCTCTGCTCTTCCCCAATAGCATATTGGACATCATATACACCGAGTTTAAAGTTCCGAGTGTGAGGGGAGGGGAGAATAAATAGATTTATTTATATATAAATACTGTAGAAGGTCAATTTCTCAGCAGAGCAATACTTAGCACTATTATCCATGGGAACTTTATTATTTATTTATTTATTTATTTATTTATTTGTCAAAAACATATGGACTCCGAATCTGCCTACGCTGATTCTTGAAAGTCGGGCGCCTTTCTTCTGAATAAAGAAGATCCGGCAGTAAAATCCCTGCCGGGCGCAGATTCTTCCCGCCGTCGCCTCTGACGTCCATCTTTGCTACCGCAGTCCTACTGCTCTAAGAAAGCAGGGTCTCCATTGCCTTTAATTTAGATCTCCAGGGGATTAGCGTCGCGGATCTCCGGATCCTCTTTAACTAAGCTAGAGAAATCGCGATTGCTAAAAAGGTGGAAAGTGAATGGGAATAAATGGAAATTTAGTCCCAGGAAAGCTACCGTGCTGGTTGAAACTGAGATAAATCATCGCATTAATCTTCTATGAAATGGGCTCAGGACTCCGTGAGCTTTAACTAGCTTCTTCAACTACAGTTTACCGTCGTCCCCATCCATCACCAATACACCTGCGCGCAGATGCACCCTTGAAGGATTTGGGAAAGATGGTTTAAAGCTTTAGCTCAGTGTTTCTCAACCTTAACCAACTTTAAGATGTGTGGATGCTGGTTGGGGAATTCGGGAAGTTGAAGTCCACACATCTTAAAAGCTGCCAAGGTTAAGAAACACTAATTTAGCTCTTTCTAGAACCAGGTTTAAAGTTTTTTTTCCCCTCCTCCAGCATTAAGTTAAGTATAACCCATTGATATTGCTTCCCTTTTCTTTTTTTTCTGACCGCACCGCTCACTACGGTTATGGTGCTGTTTTGTATTTTACATGGTAATTTCTCTACCTGAACTCGGAGAATTGTTTTGATTGCGATGGACAGAAATAGGTTTAACAAGCCAATAAACAAATAATTCCGAACAAACATAGCTGGAAATGTAAATCAAATAGGGGAGAATGAGCTATTGGGTAGAGATGACCTTCACTCAACCTAGAATGGACCGAAAATTATACCAGCATCAGCTCTGCTAACCCATTGCCTTTCTTGGCAGACGATGTCCGGCTCTTGGCTTCTCATCCACCAACAATGGAGAAAGCCGAACAGGTGTGAGACACTTGAGGGTGTCCTTAGATGGTTCCGAATGAGGGAGGGAGGAACAAGACGATTTAAAAAGAGCCCTGCAGAAATTGATCTGTCTCACTCGTGGATTGGAGACAATACGCAAACAACTTCATGGAGACGCTGCAATAACCACCACAACAAGGAACTTTGCGCCTACACAACAGGATCCATTTCGCCCCAACAGCCAGTCAGATAAACGTTTCTGTTTATTGCAATTGAATCGTCTTCCTGGTTTGCATAGAAAAGCAGCTTCCCACAGGAGTCATTCGCCGGGCCATAAACAGTCCCATCAATCTGCAAGTGTAATTGGCGGGTCTTAACAGCATTATTTATTAACCCTTTTGATTGATTTATCGAATTTATAGAACTTCCCATCTCTATAAGTGACTCTGAGCGCATGGCTCTATGCAAAAATAAAATCAACAAACGGGGAAAACGGCGGTAGATTAACCTCCCCTTGCAATTAAATTGCCATCTTTTGACTCGGAATTTTCCCCAATTGCCAAATTTATTACGTTCTTCTCGGGTTTGAGGGCAAAGACTAAACGCAACGTTTTCAGGGCAAACTTAATAGAAATGTTGCCAATGGTTACAACCGGACATATTTCATGGTATTATATATGATACATGAGATCAACATCTCATGATTATTATACTTTTCCAGCACACTGTCAAGATATGTAATCCTCACGATCCGTATATGTAATTTCCCAGCAAGGCTGGCTGAGGAATTTTAGGAGTTGAAGTTTACACGTCTTAAAATTTCCAAGACTGGCCTGGAGTGAATGTTGAAGGTTTCCATAACGTTGGCAAAAAAAAAAAAAAAAAACATTTGATCCAGCACGGCTTTGGCTTTCCAATATTTGCCTCTCTCCCCTCACGCCGATTAATGTTCAACGGCAGACCAGAGACTCAAACTTTCTTTCCTTTGCCTCGTCGTAGAATACAGCATTCGCTTTGTTAAATGGCACCACCAAGAGCTTCCCTCCATAGCCTTAGTGCATCGGAGTCTGGGCCTGCGCATTTGGGTTCAGCTTGATAGGGTAGAAGGGTACGGGAATTGCAGAAGCTGCGCGGGAAGAGAAGTGATAAAGTCCTGGCTTTTCTTCATCCATACCCCCATCTCCCCACACACAGTCGCATCGGTTTTTAGGAGGAGATTCCCTGCACTTTTCTGGCCCTTTTCCCGGCGATCTTAATTGCACTCCGATCCTCAGGAAAACTCAAGCAAAGCCCCCGCGCTTTTCTCCATATTTTAGCGGGTGCATACTATGCATGGCGATTTTTAGCCAAAAACGTTCCTTCAAGCCAGAGCTATAAAACCTTCTGATTTAGAGCAAAGCTCCTTTGAAGAACTAGAGATCCGTTTTTTCACCTTCCAGGTGAGGGTTACCCAAGGTGCTGAGCTGAGCCCTCGTGGGGATTGTTTGATTTTGTCTTAGCTCTATTCTATTTATTCATTAAACAGATTCTGCTTCTCTTGATGGTGGTTGTATCTGTATAAGACCTCCGCTCCAAAAAAAAAAAAAATGTGAATTGATGTTATGTTTTCTGTCCTGATATTTTTAGGGAATCTTTTTGCAAAGAATCTCTGCATCCCAAGAGGGACTGCATCCACCAAGCATAAACTAAGCTTGTTTGATCTTCAAGGTATTAGGAGGATTCCCTCGGCCTAGGACTTCTCAATCCCAAACAATGGAGACAAGGATGAACAAAGATGGGTCAGATGATTTTTTTTAAACAAAGATACTTTTAAGAAAGATAGCTTTTAAGAAGGGACTGGGCAGTCACTTGTCTGAAATGGTATAGGGCAGGGGTCTCCAACCTTGGCAACTTTAAGACTTGTGGACTTCAACTCCAACAAACAAGA
>JANHJO010003508.1:47061-61750 GCA_032468235.1 Pseudoxyrhopus heterurus | reverse complement strand
TTTTTGATAAAAGAATTGTTTTTGATAGATTAGATAGATTAACCGAGTTGGAAGGGACCTTGTACGTCTTCTATTCCAACCCCCCCCCCCCCCCAAGCAGGAGACCCTACACCATTTTTGACAAATGGCAGTCTAGTCTCTTCTTGAATTTTGCACACTATACAATGATAGTGCTTGTGAGCTGTAGATATAATAATTATTTATTTTATTATAATTTTATAAGTGTTTATTAATTTATCAAATTTGCATAGCTGTCCATCTCACAAAAATAGCTTTGGGTGACACAGAACAATTACCTGGGACCTGAATTTTATTTCCTCCTATTAAAAAGGTTGAGAAAGGCTAATCAAAGTTGAACACATGGATGTGTTGATAAATACATATGCAGCAGATTATTGTGTTTTGTGCAGGTGTACTTGTCAAAACAGCAGGCTTCTTCAAGCACTTGAAACAGTAACATTAAATCTTACTGAAACTGATTGAATAGCATTGGCTCAAGATCCAGCTCCTTCTGTTTAGTTCTCTGATGGCTCTTGGTGATTTTCCTTAGTCCCACCCCTTTTCATCAAATCAGCTGGGACATAACTTTTTTTTTTTTGCAAAATTTATTGAATTTCTGGGAGAGAATTTTAAACACCCGGGCTTTCTATTTTTGATACTTTCTCCCAAGGCTTTGGGTCACCAGTGCTTTGCAAAACATTTGAAAGAGGAGAGAGAGAGAGAATAAGAGGCTGGGGCAGGTGATTAAAGAGAATCTCTGAATCTTCACCTTTTGGCTGTCTCAAGTACTTGTCTGCCTTAAAGCTTAATACAATGCAATTAGTGAACAACCATCCTCTTACCCTTCCTGCCTTGTCTCATGACAAATGTGCTGGTAGTATAGCACTTTAAAAAAAAGAGAGAAATTGTGTTTATGGAAGATGAAGAATTTAAAGAAAGTAGAAGGGCAAAATACACATGAAATTATCTGAAAAATTGTTAGCCTCCATTGTAAATGTCTACAAATGTTCACACCACCCTGAGTCCCTCGGGAAAGGGCGGTATATAAATGTTAATAAATAAATAAATAACTAAGTAGTAGAAATATCCAAACATCTGTCAAAACCTAGAGAGGCTAATGATGCTGTTATTTTTTTTAAATATTTGCAATTATTGCTACTGCTGGAACAGAAAAAAATAATATATAGGAATATATAAGTATTCTGAAATATGTATTACTTTTTAACAACCTCCAATAACATTAAATGTTTTGCTATCTTATTTTTTCAGCTTAAATAGCAATAGCAATAGCACTGTATTTATATACCGCCTATCAGGGCTTGCAACCCTCTCTAAGCGGTTTACAATGTCAGCATATTGCCCCCAATAATTTGGGTACTCAAATGCACACTGAAACCTGAAAAGTAACTACAGATACATTTAAGTTATATATTTTGTTTCTATTCTTTTAGAAACCACATATTTATGATATATGAAGAATGATTATTATTTTTAGATTATACTATACATTTTGTAACAAAATAGCCCAATATAAACTATTGTTCTATGGCATCAGAATGTTTTCATACATATCAAGATGTTAGAATATTTCTCCCACTCTAAATACTAATACTACATTCTAAAATATAAAAAAACCAAACAAATTAAGCCATAGTGGTTCACTAAAATAATCATAATAAAAAGATTGAAGGAAAAAATGGATAACAATAAAACTTGGCAATGGCTTAACAACTGAACACTACAAAAAGAAACTGAAGGATTGATTTTGGCTGCTCAAATACTATTTGAATTATTACAATCAAGACCGGAACTGAAAAAGCAAATGATTCAGAGGGAAGTTTGTGCAAAGAAGCAGAAGAAACAATAGATCATATATACTCATTACACGCAAGATCACATAAATTAATTATAAACAACAACAGAAGTCAGTTGTCAAAATGATTCACTAGAATTTCTGAAAAAAATTTGTATGTGCCAGTAATGAAAAACTGGTGGAATATATAATTGAAAAAATAATTGAAATGAGCAACATGTTGTAGGCTTTCCAAAGACATACTGATAAAGTTTGGATAACACAACAATAGCTGATACACCAGATCTAATTGTAGAATAGAAGCTAAAGAATTGGAGAAGATCATAAAGTAACAAGAACTGAAAATTGAAGTTGAAAAGTTTATGACATAAGTTGATTGTGGTTATTGGTGCAGTGGGTGCCATATCAAAAAATATTGGATGGCACTTAGAAAACATGCATATGGATAAAATTTCCTTCTTTCAATTACAAAAGGCCATGTTGTTTGGATCTGCACATATCCAAGGCCAATACCTTATGAAATTCTAGGTTCTTGAGAGGAACTTGAAGTGTGAAGGCCAAAACCAGCTAAAGAACTGGCAGCTGTGATTTCAGGTTGTTGTGTATATAATAATCATAATAGGTAACAGAATCAATAGCTGAATAGCATGTAAAGATCAGCATAAGTGGCACAAAGAAGTACATTGGCTTACCATTCTCAGGGCTCAGATTTACACGCTGTATTAAGCCAGAGCATGATTTGTTTGTGGCATAGCACATTGTGAGTCCAACCATTGTGGTTTTGTTAACCACAATAGACAGTTTAGCATTATGTATGAATTGTAACTATCACCACTTAGCAAGCTGTGGATAAAGCCTGGTTAAAATGACATCTAAACCCAAGTACTAGGAATTTTAGCGCCATCACTGCTGTTGAATACACCTTGAGATCCTTAAAAGTTTCTTCCTTCCGTGAGCACTGTATTTCCTAAGGTTCCAGGAGAGAAGGGGGAATTATAGCACAGTGATTACCATTTTTATTTATTGTTTAAACATGCCTGATTTTTTTTGAGGGGGGTGTTGGTATTGATATTGATCCCTGGCAACTGCCTGGACTAGCTCCTTTCAGGGATTTTTTTTTTGGTGGGGGGGGGGGGACAAGATTTCAGAAATGGTTTGCCCTTGCCTTTTTCCCAGAGCTGAGAGAGAGTGACTGGCCCAGGTCATCCAGCTGGCTTTGTACCTAAGGTGGGACTAGAATTTACATTCTCCAGATTTGTAGCCTGCTACCGTAACCACTACACTAAACTGACTCTCTCGGTGTACCTAACTGGTACAGCATACCAAAATAAAAATGCAATGAGCCTACTACAAAATATAAAAAAAATAAAACAAGCTAAGAATTGTAATATATTTTTCTTGTTCTACACATCTATGTTGTTTGCTATCTGTGCCTGGCTTGGCTAAGTAAGGCTTGGGTAATCCAAGTGTCTATGGAGATTCTCAATCACACAGGTCATGGTTCTGAAGAAGCTTCTTGAATGAGAAGTGAAACATTTTTTGGGAAAAACCCAAGAAAGTCCAGTTGTCTTTTGGAAAAGCACCTTTGGATAATCCAAGGCACATGGTTTTCCCATGTGCCATGAATGAAACAATACAAATTCTTTATCACTTTGCCTACCCAAAGCATTGTTGTCTTGCCTGCTATAGAGATATCTTCAGAGTGGTATTTCTAGCAATTTTTAATACTGAACTATAACTTCAACTTGGATATTAAGGAGCTAAATCTGAAGCACAGGAAAGTGGGGGTAAATCAGGTTTCTCTGTAATGCAGGAAAAAAGGGATTGATTTACACCTTGCTAAATTTATACAGTATTGTAGGACAAGAACTTCCAAAGCACTCAAATATCCACATTTCATCCTAGCAGGAGTTCCTCTACCTATTTCCCGGTTATTTCCCTATTTTGCAGTGCAGAGCACACACCCAAGGAGAAAGCCATTGTTCTGAGAATCCTAGGTATACCTTCAAATAGCCTTGTAAAATTTCAAAGATTACACTTCCATGCTTGTCTGAAAAGTGTACTGATTCAAGTTCTATTAATAGAAAATATTGCACAAAATACTTTCATTTCTGAACTGAAGAAGACTGAATATTGTAACACACATACACCAACACACCTGCCTTGTACATTTCATTACTTTATGAAGATAGTGTTTTCAAAAGAAAAGTGCATACAATTGCAAAGAATAGAATCTTCTTGCTATGGGGAAGGCAAGTCCAGCTGTCCTCCCCTCTTCTTTCTAACAATGTATCCACCTACATTTACAACAATGATGCATGCAGTTGGCTCTAAGGAGTTGTTGCTTTAAATACTTTGGACTTTATTAAGTATGCTATTCTCAGTGACTTCAGTGACGTTGACACTGGGACCTTACTGCTCCTGTACCACAAGTTTAAGCATTTTTATTTGCAAGCAGGGCACGGAGAAGCCCAGGAACTTAGAATCAAGAGAACAACTTGGTTGCTCTTGGTTCTAAGTTCTCCCAGTTACAGATGATTTGTGAATATGCAAGTTGCATATTCCTTTCTACAAGACCTACATGGTGTGAAGAAGCTTAAGTCTAACTCTGATCTATGTCACACATTTCTCACTTCCTTCGTATCTGAACTCCAGCCATTTACACCCTTCTCTGCCTTTAAACAATGAGCTTAATCTTTGTATAAATGTTGCTGCATTTAATCATGTACTCTAAAACATTTCTATCAACTTTAATATCACCTTTATTCTTCCAGACATTGTGACCCACTTGTACATATAGTCTTTTGAATTACTCTTTGTTAGTTTTGATAAATGTGTTAGGGTTGTAGCAACCATTTTTAATCAGCATTCCAAAAATGACTTCTCACTTGCTTTCCAAAGGGTGCCTCATTAATGTTAAGAACTTGAATAGCACCCAGGAGGAAGTTGTCAGTTAAATGCTCTTATAATACTCTAAATCTCTCACATAAATAATTCATTATCATAGTGGGTAGTTGAAAGATTTCACTTCTAAGAACTTTTTCAAAGTGTGAGAACCCCAGAAGTCCATTCTCCCCACCCCCACCGCAATGTTTAACAACTTACTGTAGTAGAATGCAACCTTGGTGTGATAAAAGAGGAAAAGAATATATGTTGCTTCTAGAAATAATCACATTTTATCTTTGCAAATTTTAAAATTAGCAATATGCATTTCAGAGCTGGAAAATAACTCACAGCTTTCAAAATACTGAATGATGATGATGATGCACTCTTTGCTAAATTTTTATTTGGTGTATTGTTCTATCATGGAGGTTTGCATTAGATTCTTAATTAAATCACATTCACTATTCCTTCTACCAATGTAAAGCAGAAGGTTGAGAAAAGTTTGCCTTTTGGTACTGTCTATGAAAATTACATGATTTTACACCCATGCCTTTTGGGTTATACTTTAGTGTTTTTGTCTACCAATATATTTCCATTGTCCTGCTCCAAATGAAGCCAAAATGAACTTGGCTTCCGATTACTGGGTGATAGAGAGGGAGGGATGAGTGAAGTTTGGTAGTCTTGGAACAGTGGCAACCTACCAAATTAGATGATGTGGAAACAGGAAAGTCGGGGACCAAAACAGGGAAAGTGAGGCTTTAATTACAGGAAACAGCCAGGAAGTTTTAAAGTACTTAACATACCCGGAGGGCAATATACTGCCAAACCTTCACACATCTCCAGGATCTAGGGATGGTTTCAGATGTATTCTCGGGAAGGACTTCTTTTTCAAGGCCTACTTAAGACTTAAGAAATATTCATAAAGGGCAGTTTAAGAAAAGTAGGGTTCTTTTCCTACATTTAGTGCAAACAGATGGCACCAGTGTTGCTGTTGTTTTTGGAAAAATAAACTCACAAACTCTGCTGCATAATAGTTAAAAGGCTTATTTGATGGAAAGATTATGCAAATGTAGATTGGAAAAAAAAGCTGGGGGAGGAGAAAAGTCAAGAGTTTGAAATAGCTTTCTGGGAGAAGCTTTTCTTTCACAAGGGACTTAACCTTTAACAAATTTCTTATGTTATATTGCATGCTGTTTTATTGATATTCCTATCTAGTAAATACCTTTTGAAGCGAGTCAAAAAATGGAGGAGTTGTGCAAAAAGTTTATTATTCAAGATTTTCACTGAGAAAACCACTGAGTCAAAACTTCTGATTATTTTAATCATTGGCACATCATCCTGGGAGATTTGCATACATATTTTGATCATGCAGTTTGAATTAATATTCTGTAATACATCTGACCATTTTAAGGTAAGATATTCAAGACTCAGTATGAAAATTAAATTGTTACATAATCCAACAACAAAAACCAAAAACAACAACATGAAACTACCTTCCAACAGCAGCAATTAGTTATAGCTGGAAAGGTAGTAATTCAATTGAACCAGAACAGCCCCTTGCTGTACAAATTTTAGCTGGATTAATTTGGCCAAGAAGTTTAAGGAATGATACACACAATTATACTCAAATATAGCCATTTAGCTATATAAAACATCATTTTTCCTTTATTGGAAAATTCAGGTAGTAGCATTAAGTGACCCAAAAGGGAAAAAAAAACATTTAAATAGAATACTCAACTGAACATTAGCAACAAAGGGACGATACCGGTAGTAGGTGAACAATAGTGGAGTAGATTATAAGTAAGAAATGACGGAACACAGTCCCAATAACAGCGATTAAGACTCTTAAGTTAAAATATGTAATTTCTAAAACTTTCTAATTTTTTTTACATATAATTTAACAAATATTTAATACTTTTCTAGGTTGAATTGCAGGCAGTGGGAATGGGGTCTCTTAGCCAAATGAATAATTGTTCATTACATAATTTTAAATTAATTTTGTTAAATAAGAAAAATTATTTCTCTTTATTGTGTTCTTTATAATGCAGAAACAACAGAAGAATGTACAGGGGAAAAAATTTCCAGAGAGTAGATATTTCTTCCAGCCCAGTCATCAGACTTCATTCCCATCAACTAATCAAGAAAGCTTAGCTGGTTTCTTTGTAGCTGGGAGTTGATCTATTTATCTATACAGTTTACAGACGAACAGATTGTGGTGGCAAGAGGAATTTAGATAATGACATGGAACGTACATATGAATGCAAGTTCCAATACAGTGCAATACAAACTCCAATATTGCCATGGTTAGAACTGCATGCGATGGGGATTATAGTATGCATGGCATCACACTGAAGAAGACTGGTATATGCCAGCTTCAGAATTTTGTAATTCTCTGGGAAGCTGGACTAAAGTTAATTTAGAATCTCGAAACAGTAGCCAGGCAGGAAGAAGCAATTAGTTGCAGGAAAGATATGTGCAGAAGAAGTCTAATCCATGATCCAACCCCCCTCCTCCTATCTTTATGAATCATAAAAAGGAAATGTGGAGAATTTGTAAACTGTAAAGTCCTTTTCAGCTCAAATCAGCTTTCAAAAATCCAAGAATAGGGATAGGAGCAAAGAGCTGGGCCCAATCCAACCTCCCACATGCTATAGCTACCCAGCGGACCTGAGAACAAGAGCAGATAATCTGGATGGTACCCTACTTTTGACCAGTTTGCTGAGTACTAACAACTCTCTGTTCAAAAACTATCAATTTCTGTGAAAAAGACCACATGGTACTTATGAGGCATGAGTTCAAGCCAACCTGATAAGTTTTACATCACTTCTCACAAAGATGTGGAGAAGGCAATAACAGCAAAGCTAAAAGAATATCTGAGAGAGAATTCTTAGCAAATGGATACCCTGGCCAGAAAGCATGTTTAAGAGCAGAGTCAATGAAGTACGTTCAGTCAAGGGCCTTCCTCTTCATTCAGGAAAATGTGAATTAGAGTATCAGCTTTCACAAAATGGAATTTATTTGAAATATGTTTACTGGAAAATACAAAGAACTGTACTGGTGCTCTCGAAGACTTGAGCAATACCATGAGAGCAACAGAACAATTAAAAATGTGAAACTGTTCACAATTAGTAAGAACGAATGTGTATCAAAAAGTCATAGAGAATTACAATGAAAGAGTGGGATGACAAGGATACAGTATACACACAGTCATAAATAATGTTGATCAAAGTATTCAAAGCATATTTTCACAGGACCAAATATTTAGTTAATATATTTCATGGTTGAAGGAATTTTTGCCAGCGTAGTTTGTCCAATATTTGCCAATTTGCTTGGGTTCCTAAAAAATATTAAAAAGATTTTAGTACCTCAACAGATATTGCCTCTATTTAAACAACTTAACAGCCAATACACCAGAATATACATAAATAGTATTGCCAGCAATTTAATAAGGCAGTTGTCCAATAAAAATAAATAAATGGATGAATGTGATAAACCTTATTCTTGATATATCCATGCAGACTTCTGGTAATTGCTGCCTTGTTTTCAAAGTACTTGCCGATTAATTCTTTTGTGAAGTATTTAGAATCTTTCCAGATATCAATATCAGACTGATTGGGTTGTTACAGTTTTATTTAATTGTTTAAGAGACATCCATTATGGCTGCTTTCTTTGTTCCTGCTCTAGAGTAGTAATCTTTACCTTTTTTATTTCTAACCCCTCTCTCTCAATTCACCACAGTTCCTAAAACTATATCTGCCTTTCTATGTCTTACTCTTCTGTAATATTATTTCTCTTTCATACCTCCTCCATTGACTGGATAGATGTATGGAGAAGAATGCTGACTGGGTTAATGTAGAAGCAGAGGGCTTTTTCCAGCATCTTGGCTCCTTGTCTAGCTAGCTATGGCCAGAGAGCAGACAGTGAATATTTACTTATCTAATTATTGCTACATTTATCTCTAGCCTTTACCCCAAGGGCAAAAGAACATTTCCTCCTCTAATCTTTTTTCCCCAACAGTAATTGGTTGGGGCTGAGCTTGGGCTCAGAGAGAGTAAAAGACTCTAAGTCACCCAGTGAGTTTCCAGGAATGAAGCAGAAGTTGTAAGTAGATTTCTCCATTTGTAGTCCAACCTCTTAACCACTATACAACCCTAGACTCTCACAGATGTTAGCTCAGCTGCCAGTGGATGAGGTGTATTTATTTACCATCAATTATTATGTCCCTTACTCAAATTCCTGTAAGCAGCAGGTACACCTACAGATATTTTCTTTGGTATCTATCAATCCCCCTATTCCTCTTATTCTTAAAAAATAATTTTAAAATGGAGACAAACTTAAAATATTGCCTTTGGGCATTCTTTTTTTAAAAATATTTTTTTAAGGAAGATGACTGGCTATCGCCCACTATCAGTTTGAAAATGTGCCCACTTGTCAAACCTGCCCCCCCACCAGCCCCCAGTAATAAGATGAGGTGATAGGAAGCATTTAAGATGATACTAAAGTAGGAAGACACTTTGCCTGTTTCCTATCTTCTAAATGGGTGTTATTTGATTAATGCCCAACAGAGCAGCCTTGAATTGACAAGTCCTAAGTAACTATTTACGAAAAGATCCAGTACAGGTAGTTCTCAACTTATGACCACAATTGACCCCAAAATTTCTGTTGTTCAGTGAGACATTTGTTAAGTGAATTTTGCCCCATTTTACGTCCTTTCTTGCCATAGTTGTTAAGTCAATTACTGCAGTTGATAAGTTTGTAACATGGCTGTATAGTGAATCTGGCTTTCCCATTGATTTTGCTTGTCAGAAGGTTGCAAAAGGTGATCATATGAACTTGGGAAACAACAACCATTATAAATATGAACCAGTTGCCAAGCATCTGAATGTTGATCCCACGATCATGGGGATGCTACAATGAACTGTTGCAACTTGAGGACTACTTGTATTTGCTTTCAAAATATCAAGGTGACCACCAGTCTAGAAAAGTTGTCTCACTGGGAGCACTTAAGTGCTGCTGGTAAGCCTGTGAATTATTATTAAATGATGAAAAATGGAAAAGAAATTAAAAAAGAAAAAAACCTACTATTACTGGATGATAAAAGGCTACATCTTCCAGAGATAAAGGCATAGCAATGATGTCCTTCTCACCAACAGCAGATGATTTCTCATCTTCAACCCCGTTGGGCAAAATAAAACTGGAAACCAATAGCTGTATTAGTAATTATATCTTCAGTTATCCATTTATCATGAAATAAAATAGCTGACGGAAGCACTGAGATTTTGTGTTCTAGACATCCTGTTTTACATGTTAGGCAGTCCTCAATTTACAAACACAGCTGAGATCAGAATTTCTATCGTCAAGTGTAGTCATAGAGCGTGATGTCACATGATCACATCACTTAGCAATGGCAATCTTGACACACCCTGCTGCCATTGTTTAAAAAGTTGCACTGAGGACTTTTGCTGAGGACCCATCCCAATTTGCTGAGGAACCATCCCAATTGAAGCCATTCTGGGCTTGATTCCTTCTCCAACTCTCCCACTGTCCTATTTCCTTCCTACCTCTGCCCTTGGGGCCATTCTGCACCTTGCCCTGCAGAATGGCAAGCAACTTCACAACCACACAGACTTGGGGCTACTTGCCATGTTGTGGCTCAGGCATCTTGGCATGTAACCCCAACTCCGGCTTGAATCCCAAGCTGCAGCCCCAGCCACTTTAACAACATGGCAAAAAGCCATAGTGCCCCAGGAAGGCCCAGAAGTGCACTGCAAAGCTGCAGCATCCTGAGAAACCTCAGCTATCCTAACCCACAGTCACCTTTGCCATCCAGGGCTATGAGGCCCTTTCTGTCCTGCGCTTTACAGTCCCAGCTGACCTTCACCATCTTCTTGCTCCCACTCCTGACGAGGTCTATCGCCCTCTGCCCTTTGTAAGACAGCTACTGATCATGTGAGACCATCTTTCCCAGGTCTCATGAGGAAGCTGCCATGGATGACCTATGGAAGAAAGCCTTGTGTGACCAGCAGTTGCCTCACAAAGGGCCACAGCAGGCATGTTTGATCAGCAAAAAGAGCAAGAAGTTGTCAAAGGTCAGGCGGGCAACAGAGATCATGGAGTGTAGAGAACCAAAATGGCATAGACAGGAGGAAAATAGGTAGGTAGCATTCTTGCAGCCATAAGTGAAGGTGGACTGCCAAGCGCCTGAATTTTGATCACCTGTAACTTCAAAGAGTTGCCGAATAAATGGTCATAAGTCAAAGACTACCTGTGCATTGCTTATACATTCAAAAAGCTAAAGTCAATCAGCATACAGTAAATAGATATTGGAGCAAACACAATAGCGAACTTTAGAATTTCCAGCTCCAAGTAAACGAGAACCATTAGTCTCGGTCTTACTCATCATGTGGTTTACTCAAACCATTTCTAATTTAGAAATTATGGTAGGTAATTTTGTTAGCTTCGTAAAGAAATTACTAGTATATGAAATCCAGCACCTTCACCAGCAATGAAATCCAGCACCTTCATCAGCAATGATTCTCTAAAAACAGTAGATGAATATTTTTTGCATTGAGCTTTACGAATAAATTCTATAAAACGATTATTGAATTTTGCCTCTACCAAATTTTATACTGGAGAACAGGAAGCATATCCACTTGGTCCATTAACAGGATGTGGCTAATCAGCAGCCTTAAAGACAAAAAAAACCCTTACGTATCAACATGTTTCTCTTGCTTCAACAACATTTTCTTTTCTTTTGGAATTCTGAGCATTTTGGGAGAGTCTTTCTGATGCATTTCTTGCTGCTTTGCATGAATTAAACATGGAATTGTGTTTTCTTCTATTACCATCTTATTGCATTTCAGTCGGGACTGTTCATGACCATTTGGAAACAAATACTCAATCTTGAAATCACAAAAACAAAGGGGTTTCCCCCCAAAAAAGTCATTTGAAACAATTTCACCCTATTAAATGTGAACTTGAATATTTATTTTTATTTATTTTATTTTACAAATTTATATACCGCCCTCTCCCGAGGGACTCAGGGCGGTGTATTTAACACAGTTACTAAGTTTGATGCATATTTTAATTTATGTTGTAGCAATTTTATTGAAAATATCAGTGTTTTGATATTCTTTTGTCAATGGGTTTGTGCAATGATGAAAAATATATGAATGCTAAATTTTTATTTAGCTAGTTTTCATTTTTTATTGCTGTGCTCTTCCAAAATATCATCCATAGGAAAATGCAAATCATGGAAAAGTATCATATACAAAAATTGGATAAACCAGCTTTTAAAACTCGTAACAATATGTAAATCATACTAATCATATTGCTGTTAGAAATGTTATGTTTGCAAGAAAAGTGAATTTTTAGGGAGGCTTCTATGTCCAGTTTATTTATTGATGCTAGTACTATGTTACAGGTTTCTTTCTAGAGTTTTAAAACTCACATACTTCAAGTCATAAATTTTACCCTTTACCAAACTTTCAAAATATTATTGGCACTGAAGTATAGACTATAACTGCCCACTATCCTGGAATAATTGATCACATTGTCGTGATTGGAAAAATATTCAGATAACCTCAAATTTAAAATACACTGACTTCCAAAAAGCATGGCAAAAGACAGAAAATTGTGAAGACATTTAGTCTGATGGAGCTTTAGTCTGTCTTCATCAGAAATGAATATTCTTACCTTTCTCTTAGCAGATAAAATGGTTGACAGATGAGCTTTGGAACATTCAAAACTAAATTCTGAATATAAAATATCCCCATTAATACACTGTCATTTTATTTCTGGGAATACTTCTCTAAATCATATTGTTATATTTCATTTAAGAAAGACAACAACAACAAAAGTCATTGGGAAGCATGTATATTAATGATAATCTACAACAGGGGTGTCAAACTGGCGGCCCACGGGCTGGATGCGTCATGCGCAGGTCACGCCCATCCCAGGTCCACGAATGGGAAAAGCGTTGCAAAACATCACGTGACAGCAACGTGACACCGCAGGTTTGACACCCGTGATCTACAATATGGCTACAGGAAACATGTAAATGTAAATCTTAACAGAGAGAGAATAAGATTGATACTAACCAGATCATGGACACTTTGCCCTTTCCTGATATCTGAAAACTGA
Source organism: Pseudoxyrhopus heterurus (assembly GCA_032468235.1). Lineage (NCBI taxonomy): Eukaryota > Metazoa > Chordata > Lepidosauria > Squamata > Pseudoxyrhopus > Pseudoxyrhopus heterurus. The sequence goes on along the minus strand of JANHJO010003508.1, from coordinate 48,912 downwards.
CCACTTTGCTTTAGGAGCCTATTCCAACAGTAACCAAAAACAAACAAATTAAGAATAGAAACAGCTAATATCTCCTTAAAGGACAAGACACTTCCTAACTTGCTTCAGTAGCAATTCTTCCAGGAAAATAAGGACACCAAAGATTGCTGTCGGTACATTTGAAACTGGCCAAGAATCTCAGTGTCATCTGTACTTCTATACCTTTTTTAAAAATAACCCTTTGGCACCATCTTTTATATTAGAGAATCCTGAAAATATAATTAATGCAATGCAAAAAAAGTTTTAAAAATTCATTTCACCGATCTGATTACACTCTTGATAAGCCAAAGGGGAAAATGTCACCTAAAACTTACGTATTACAAATGAAATAAATCAGAAGAATTTGCTAGCCATATTTTAGAAGCTTCTAGGCTGCCAGAATTATTGATTCCAGCACTGTTACGCTGCTGTTTATAATTATTTTCATCTGTTCTTATTTTAAGACATTATTCACTTTCTCCAGTGTGAGATATTTTCTTATCTGGGAAGGATGTTTCAAACTGCCCTTTTCAATTCCTGCAGATATAATATTAAATATAGCTGGTATTATTAAATCAATATATCATGTAATTTTTTTCTTTCAGGTTCATGCAAAGAAAGCCAAACTCTATAAAATGAGCCTCTCCATAGCTATACTAATAAATAAATGTAGAATAAGTCAATTTATAATATGGCATATAGAAAACAAGTGTTGATGTGATATTACATACAAAAATAACTTAATGCTACCATTCATGTTTCTATTGATTTCAAAGACCACAGTTTTTTTCTAAGCACGATTTGGATATGTCAGCTACGTTTTTAAAAAACAAAGTTAAATACATTAATACAGTCAAATCTTTACTTTCTCCCACTCTCCAAAAGAATAAAATGCATACAAATGCTGCCTTTGATGGTCTTGCAATTCAGCTTTCTTAAATTTGTTAGTCAATTTGTAGGTTGCTATATCCTTATTTATCGCAGTCACTGTCTGCTGAACACAATGAACCCCACATACTGTGGACATAATAAGACACATGTTCCTCTTCCTACCTTTGAAAGTGCAGAAATATACTTCAGTAATTGGGTTACAGTGATCAACTTATCTCTGGTTCCAAGGTGGGGCAAAAGTCTGTTGTTACTTGGCCAACTCTCACTGGGAAACATTTTAGACCAGGGCTAACCAGATGTGGTCCCAATAAATGCAATTAAGATATTTACCGGTAAGTACTTTAATCCTGATTATGTGTCACCAGGTTATTGTCTCTTAGTGACCACATAATGTTCTCCAAGATGACCTGTCTACAAGTTAGCCCTTCAAGTCTTCCAATGATGCACCCATGGCTACTGTAATTGTGTCTATCCACCACATCATCTTTTAATCTTTCACTCCAGTAAGCTCTTTCAAAGCTTCAGCTATACTGTTAGAAACTTTGCAGAGATTCTAAAAGTCAGTAAAAAACATTTGTATTAAACAGAGCAAAACGAAATGAGTGTTGCTCTAATAATTATAATGCCACATATTATAACTCACCTCTTGGACAGTGCCATTTTAATAAGGGAAAAGTAATACAAATGATTCAGACAATGAAGATGCATTTCATACTTCCTTCTTTTATCTGATTCCTTCTGTCAATTAAAAAAAAAGTTAGATTTCTGCTGGAAATGCGCATACACTCATACACACATAATTATTTTTATTCTATTTTTAATTTTTGTCAGATGAGTTCTGTTGATACAATCAAAAAGTACATTTCAGTCATATAATACTGCTAGGTCTTCATCCATTTGTAATCAGCAACTATTCCAAGATCTTTTTCAGTTACAATTACT
>JANHJO010003508.1:6567-17508 GCA_032468235.1 Pseudoxyrhopus heterurus | reverse complement strand
GACATGAATTTTTACCACAATCAGATAAAGCCATGTCAGAATACTAAAATATGTGTGTGTGTGTATTTATATATATATATATATATATATATTTATTTATTTATTTGTTTATTTATTTTCCTTCTTAGACTTATTTGTTGGACAACAAATATAGTTAACTTCTCCAAAGTTTATTTCCCCAACCTTTCTGTGATTCACAATGGCGTACTTGAACATCAGATGAACTCCAAAACAGTACTTCAGACCAATTTGTCTGCTTTTTTTTTCTTTAAATTTTTGAGAATTTGGTGTATTAAAACCACAAGCTGTGTCTTCCAATTATTTTTTCTAACTAATATTAAGGAAACATTAACTGAGATAAACAGAGTTTGTAGTGTCAACAAACTAAATATGCCTACAAAATAGAGTAGATGGAAGTAAAAAGAAAGAATTAGAACAATTTTATCTCTTTATTAGAAACTGTATTCTGAAAAAATCAGTTTTCTTAAAGAAAAGTAAACCTCAAGTTCTATAAAATATATTTCAGATTCACATACACATTGTTGAGTGCAGATTCACAACCACTACTTAAAAGATATTCTCTTAAACTTTAATTGTGTGATTATTTAGATTTATCTTCTGCTATACAAAAATGAATATTCAAATTCAAAATATTTAAAAAATAGTTTTTCTTTCAAAATAATTTAATGTTTATGTTGAGGAATGATAATTATTCAGACATAAAAAATCCAATGCACTAAATGCATATACCACCCCTTTTTCAGACTGATATTAAATTTTTGGGAACCTAAATTGAGATGAACTGTGATATGTACTTATGTTTGATCTTTATACATTTTAAATGTATGTCTTATTCATTGTTTGGGGCCTATTATTATCCTAAGCCATTCCAAAGATTTTATATAAAATCTTGGTTCCCAAAACACCAAGGAATCACTGGGAAAAGTAAAGATAGCAAACCTTTTAGAAATAAAAATCTGTAGAAATTCTGAATTAGAGCAATGTATTATTGCAGGTTCACAAGGGATCAAACTAGAGCTACAGTATAAGATGTTCCTATGCAATCATAGCCTTGTTCTCCCATAGAATTTATTTAAAGTAGCTGTTTGAAACTACCCATGAAAAATCCAATGTATTTTCAATAAAGCAATGCAAATGCCAATTAAAATGATAAAAGCATATATGAAAACACTATTTCAAACTAAAACCAGCAATTAAGGAAACAATTGTTTGCTAAACCTCATATACTTTACAGGTATTTTAAGCACATTCAAGACTATTAAAATAGTTATTTATTTCAAGGAAGACTACAATGTTAATTCAGACATGAGATATTATACTGCATAGGAAAATTGGTGAAAAACAACTTAGATAATAAATAAATTAGACTACAATTAGGAGAGAAATAGTGGCTATCTGTATCCCTCTAGGGCACTCAAGGACATCAGAAGATTATAATATCAACACAGATAATGCAATATATCTGTGAATTAGAGAGTACCACAGCAATTTATACATAGACTATAATACCTATCTAATATATCCAAAAATATAACTTAAATCATAAAGTATTTTTCTACTGCACTGCTGGAATCCTAAAAGCCAACTTAACATATATCCAAAGACATGTACTGTATATGTCAATGGAATTTCTGAACTTCAGAAATGTTTGATTCCTATTCTTAGCCTTTACACATCCTACTGTCTATACACTTAGAATTCAACTCTATCTCATCTTTGCACATAACTTGAAGTTTCAGAAAATCTTTAAAATGAGTTTTTCCATGCATGGAATTGACAACACTGTGTTTCTCAACAATTAATTTTTTGTTGGCAATCAGCTAACTTGTTCAACAAACTATTCCGGCAATGCTTCACATACATTATTCTAGTTTGCAAAATTGTAGATATTTTACTCACACATAAAATATTTGTAATAATGGCCATATAAATTTTAATAAAAGCTCTAAAAATATGCATGATTAAAATATGAATTTTCTAGTTTCCTTCTTGATTTGGCCATTTTTCCCTCCACTGAACACATACCTTTTGTTCTTTGTGCTTAAGTTGTTGGTGTTTCAGATCAAATGCCTTGATCTGAATTCGTTGCTTTAGCACTTTCTCATTCAATAAAGTCTTGTAGCGTTCATATAAGATATTTCTTATCTTATAAAGATTCTTGTAGGTTTCAAGATGATGCTTGATTAAAAGGATAGGAGGCATTATAATTGGAAATTCTTGTAGGGAAAACAAACACTATGAATGTTCAACATACAGTATATCAATATCATAAAGTTTTTTAAGAGATTACCTAAAAATTTCTTTAGAAAATTCAGAAAACTGTTTTCTGAATTTCTGAATTTCCACAGCAGGTTGTACAGAGTTGTTCTTTTAATATAACTTTTTTTATAAGAATATTTCATTTTTATAAGAACATTTTTTAAAGAACATCATTCCAGAGATACCATATTTTCCCAGCAAAATGTAACTTGTTGCAAATATATTCTTACTAAGTCTGTGTACATTTGGAAAATGATTTGGAAAAAGTGTATTGAACCTCCCATAATCACAGCACTTTCTTTAAACCAGCTCAACACATTTCAGGCTTTAGCATGAGTATAAAAGAAAAGAATCTACTCATCAAAGGTCAACACAAACCTTACCACCCTGGCATCTTTTTTCAGCTTTCCCTAAAAACCAGAATGATACAGGTACTGGGCTTACACAAATTTCTTCTGAGAAGTATCTCAATGGTGATTTTCCAAAAGGCAACTAGATTTTCTTGGGGGTTTTGTTGTTGTTTGTTTTCAAAGGAAGCCCTCCCCCCAAGAAAGTCCAGTTACCTTTGGGAAACCATGAGAATCTCCATAGACATTCCAAGAGATATGGACAACCCTAATTCTTCTTCTCTTACACCTGGAGTGCTTGGCTTCACAATGCAATTCAGCAGTGCCACCTAGTGTTGCATCATTTAATTACTTCTTGACTAGCCCTAATTTGTAAATGTGTAAATTTCACAGCAATATAATCTCTCTATCATGCTCACTTTATGCTACAGCAATAATTCAACTGAGCCCAGCTAACTTGAACTCACAGTCAAACTGCATGCTAAACAGATTGGTAAAATCACACAATATATATTTCAAACAGTATTATTATTATACCAATATTTCAACAGACACAATATTTTCTTTGTAAAACTTGCTATTACAAGTACCTATATCCATTACATTTATAAGACAACATTCATTTTTCAAAACATATTATTAATTCAGTAGGATTAATATCATACTTTCAGCACATAATAGCGTACATTGCTTTCTAATTCCATATTACTGGTGCATCATCTATCATTGTGCTAGTAAATTAACTTATGTATTACACAGTGAAATCATGTGTATTATGCTTAACATTTGCAAAATAAAAAGACACTCTTTTTGTACTGGAATAAACACTGAGTATTATAAAGATCCACCAACAGATGGTGCTATTGAGAGTCATCTTAATAGAGAGAATTTAAAAAAACCCAATCCCCAACTCTAAAGTGTTTAAAAATGTAAAACCTTGAACGTAAATCTCACTATCACTGACTTCATAAACACATCCATACACTTTCGCCAGCAACATTATAAGCTTTGTTTCTTTATTTTTGAAATGAAATCCTTGCTTTTTAATACTACTATTTTCTGGGGATATGAAATAACTCTAGTACAAGAAGATTGGAGAAAAATTGTTAATATTTGTACAGTATTTCACAATCAAATATTTAAAATCTCAATTCTTTAGTTCCATCTTGGGTCTGTAACTCTAATCCTTTCGTACAGTAAATAAGAAAAATTGTAGGCCAGGGGTGTCTAACCTTGGCAACTTTAAGACTTGTGGACTTCAATCCCAGAATTTCCCATCCAGCTATGAATTCTGGGAGTTGAAGTTTGTAGGTCTTAAAGTTGCCAAGATTAGACACCCCTGCTGTAGACAATATTTATTTGAACTCTTCAATAGCTGAAGCTGTTCCCACCTTTCCACATTGCAGTTCCTATAGGCACCAGGAAAACTGATGCACAGCAGAGCCTTGATTAATTTTTCATTTTCTTTAAATAGCCTTTCTGCATTCCATCCTCCATTTCCATCCACACTGCATCCATTACATCAATTACACTTCAAGTAGCCACAGCGGTTGTTGGCCAAAAACAGGTAAACCTCATGGCTAATGTGTAACAGCATTTATTGAAACCCTGTTCAGAGTTCTTTAGATACTTTAGATAGGAGCTATGCTAGCGCAGTGGTTAGAATGCAGTATTGCAGGCTAATTCTGCCGACTGCCAACTGTCAGAGTTCTGCAGTTCAAATCCGACCAGGCTCCAGGTTAACTCAGCCTTCCATCCTTCCGAAGTCGATAAAATGAAGAGCCAGATTGTTGGGGGTAATATGCTGATTGTGTAAACTGCTTAGAGAGGGCTGTAAAACCTTGTGAAGCAGTATATAAATCTAACTTCTATTGCTATTGCTATTTTCCAAGGCATAATAATAGCTTATCAGCAAGCAGCTCCCATAAAGGAGGGGATGTTGGAACAAAATGACACGTGATGGATCTTATAGGCCATCCAGGGAAAATGTTTTCTCCCCCCCAAGAAACAGCTGGGTGGTTCACCTTGTGAGATTGGATAGGGCATTAAAGCATTTTCTCAGCAATGTACAGCAGGCACTTTTCAAATATGAAGCACTATGTTTTGACAACCTGATGCCCTCCAGATATGCTGGATCTCAATTTCCATCATCTCCAATCAATATACAGGAAAGCTATTCTAAAACATGGGCCAAGCAAGAAAAGTTTGAAAATTGGTCTAAGGTAAGACTGAGATAACAAAGCAAGGTTATTTGTAGAATCAGCCACTCGGGGAAATATTTATTTATGTATTTATTTATCAATCATATTTAAAATGCCAAAATATACCGTGGAGAAAAACCATCATTCGCATTGTCCAAGCACATTACCTTTTCAAGCAGAGCTTGCTTGATGAGTTCATCCTTTTCTTCCTCACTTAAAATGCGGCTGTTGTTCCTTATCTGCTCCTTTTTGTTTCTTTCTGGTTTTTGCCAATTTGCTCTGTTCTGAGCCAAACAAAATAGAATCGCATAAGAACAGTAGGAGTATCGTTAATTGCTGTTTTAAAGATCCTCTTAATCTGTGTGTGGCTGCCAGTTGCATGTCTTAACTTGATTACACTAAAGAGGGATAGAGTCAAGATCATGAGAAGTACTAGTACCACTTTATAAAACCTTAGTAAGACCACACCTGGAATACAGCACACAATTTTGATCACTACATTACAAAATAGATGTTGAGACTTTGGAAACAGTGCAGAGAAGAGCAATAAAGATGATTAGGGGCCTGGAGACTAAAACATGTGAAGAATGGTTATCGGAATTGGGTATATCTAGTCTAGTGAAAAGAAGGACTAGGGGTGACATGATAGCAGTGTTCCAATATTTGAGGGACTGCCACAAAGAAGAGGTCAACCTACCAGAAAGCAAGATGAGAAAAAATTGATAGAAACTAATCAAGGAGAGAAGCAACCTAGAACTAAGGAGAAATTTCCTAACAGTGAGAACAATTAACCAGTGGAATGGGTTGCCTTCAGATGCTGTAGGTGCTGGAAGAAGAGATTGAATAGTCACTTGTTTAGAATGGTATAGGGTATCCTGCTTGAGCAGGAGATTGGACTAGAAGATCTTCAAGGTCCCTTCCAACTCTATTATTCTGTATTCGAAATAAGCAGGAAGGCCAGTGGCATAATTAAATAGTGCCCAAAGAAATTGTAATGCTGGTAGCCTAACTTGGCTTAGGATACTAAGAAGTATGGTTGCAAAGGACTTCATTTTTTCCTCCTAAAATCTGTTGAATGAAAATAACAAAACACATGAAATGTCTTGAATATAAATGAGTCAGCAAGGAGCCATGTGAATTTTGTATATAACTGTAATGACACCACTACCATTTTTAACGCAGTGGGTTCAAATAAAATGCATTTTAAAGGGAATCATTCATTCTGGGGCAATTGCTTTAAATTATGAAACTTTTTTAAAGCAACTGACAAGCAAAACAGTTTCCTAAACTAGAGATTAAACTTCACATCAAAGTAAATGTCTTCTCAGTATGTACAAAGATTATGTAATAACGTATAGCCAGAAAACAATATAGATACTTACAGCAAGCAAAAAGAAAATGCTATCAAGACAAATTATTGTGTTATGTTCTTCCAAATGTAATAGTTTTCCTATGTTTATAAAATACTGCTTTTTGGATGAGAACCAACCTGCTTAAAAAGAACATTGCTCAAGCTGGCAAAAACTTCTTGCACATTGTGTGCAATTCTTTGCTACCTAGGACACACTGCAAACATGCGTAATCCTGGCAATTCCCAGAAAAATCTACTTGTGGAAAGCCCCAGAGTTTAAAAAGCCACCAAAATACCAAGCAGCTTCAGACGCAACAAAAGCAACAGGAGATGTGTATGTGCATAGAAATCTTTAGGCAACTAAGACATTTAATTACTTCACTATAACAAATATAAAAAATGTCTATAATTCACTGTATCCAATCCTTATTAGGTAGCGGAAGAGGCTTATAAATCCAAACCAGATGGGTTAATATTCTTAAAACAAGGACCCTGCATCAAAATGACAAATAGTGTTGCTGCAGCTTAAATAATAAGAAATTAATGCTATACAGATAAGGACTACTTGTATAGGAATAGCTATAGCAGGGGTATCAAACTCACATCGTCCTGACGGCGTCACGTGACATATTGAGACTTTTTTCCCCTTTGCTAAACCGGTTGTGGGCATGGCCAGTGCATGACGCATCCGGCCCGTGGGCCGGGAGTTTGACAGCCCTGAGCTATAGTAACTCTTGACAGTGCTTCCCCCTCCCTCACTTTATCTCAATGTGAAATAGAGAGGGACATGCCTATTTTATTGGCAAGGGCTCAAATCCACTTATCTAACTCAGTAGCAGCTCTTTTTCTTCCTGTCCTTAAAAGCCATTCCCTATGTCCTCTACACCGTGCATACATAGTTTTTAAAGCAGCTATACAAACTTTTCAAATGACATGGCTGCTTTAAACTTCAAGGAGAGCTACTTTGTATATGTGAATGCATTTTGGGAAGAATTTCTTGCAAATATTTTGCGTATCTGTAATATATACCTTGCCTCTATATTAGTAAAGTTTACTACCATGCTCTTTCCTTTTCTCAATTCCTTCCATTCCATGAAAACACCTAAAAGAATTTGTACTCATATTTGAACTTGTGTCCAAAACCTATTGAGATTTTGTGAGTGAATATGAAGTTGAAGAAAAAGGAGTAGGGTGGAAGGATATCAGACAAATATCACTGCCCTCTTAACCATTTTACCCCTAGAATATAAAAAAAAGGTTGTTCTCTCATGGATGCCTCAAGTCTCAACACACAATGTTCATAATTCAAGAGCCAAGCAATAAAATTGATATATTGTTTTTAAAATGGAATTATTTGCAAAGACTTTAGAAATTTTACTGTTGTGCAGATCAAACATGGTTTTATGTAGAATGGCAAGCTGTTATATTAATACCTGTAATATACCAAAGAGGTATAGAAGAAATCATGTCTAATGATTTAATGGAATTAGATGCCAGATCATAGTTATTGCTACTACACTCATACATCTGCTATATCTTTATTATTCATAAACAGGATTTGAATCCATCCTTCCTCCACACTTCGCAATGAATGGCTATATTTATCACCTTGTTACTATGGGAATATTATATATGACATATGCTGACATCTTGGTATTTTCATTTTCATACAATCTGTACTTCTAGCAAATCCTTTTTTGCTTCCAAGATGATCTGCCATTAAAAGACATTCATTAATTACTTCAAAGTGCTCACCAAGGATCACTTTCCTGTCTCCACACATATTAAAACTTTCCAAAGATTACTTTAGTCATTCTGAGAAGCCAGGAAAGATAATATTAATATCATTCATTTCAAGATTGATTGATACCATTAGCTTTTAATGGTAAAAAAGGATTATAAAAATACATAAGCTTCTAAGCTTCTACTCTCAACAATCATGGTATCATAGCCCACAGGTCGGGGACTCCTGGACTACAGCATGGGTACCCAATCTTTTGACTTACCCGTGCTACATTTAGTGAAGAGGAATTGTCTTGGGCAGCATATAAAATATATAATATAGTTAATGTATATAAATAACATAGTAATGTTAAATGTTTACGATCTTGTGGGTCCTCATTAATAGCTGACCATGGCTGCACGCAGCCTGCAGGTCACAGGTTGGACATGCCTGGTTTAGAGTATAGATACTGGCATTTTGTTAGACCACCAAATTCCTCTACACACATGAATTTTGAATTTTAAGTGTCAGAAGTTCTCCTTCTGCATCCTATGATTTCCCAAGTTTCTCGTAATACTTACAATAATGTTTACTTTGCTTATTTAATTTTAGTGCATACTTAATGCATCATATTTCAGAAGTGCTTTCAGCTGATCCTTTTACACGACAACTGACCCACTTAAACCACAGAATTTTACTGAGGTCCCAATGTTATTATATTACTGATAAAGCCACCTGTAATGGTAGGTGGGAAGCTCAGCAGATAGGATGCAGAGCCATAGGTTTGACAGCTGGCATGTAAAATATATATCTCGGCTCACAGAAGGAACATGGGAAGCACCCTCCCCAGTTTTCTGGAAAATAAAAGGAAAAAGAGGGGAGAAATTCTTTCAGGCCTACAAGAGTCTGTTAATGCAACCTTACAATCAAGAAAGAGCTTAGACTTCTGGTCTGAGCTACCTTGCAGGGCTAACACGTCTTCAACTATTTCTTCATATTGCATAAAATTCAGTGAGAAACAGAACAAGCTTCTTGTTTGTATAGATACAAAGATATGTGGCTAAAACAGTAGGAAGGGTTGTCCCAGGCAAAGAAAACTGGATTTGGGGTCTGTCCTTCCTTAAGCAAGAGTTTTAGAACAAGCTGGCAAGTTTTCATTTTCTAGCCTGAAATCAAATAAATTGCTACTTCTCCCTGCATTTTCAAAACATGGTATACATTTCTCTGGCTATTTGCAAAAAAAAAAAAAAAGTCTGAACACTAGCTGTAAAGAGGCCACTGTAATTGTAAAACCACGTACCCCTGTCGCATTTAAATACCGATTGCTAGTGTGAGGGTCCGAAGATACTGTAGCATGCTGACAATTCTATAACCAGGCACTTTCCCCAGTAGCTGTAACCATGGGTGCATGTTGCTGTGGTGGCTGGAAGGCATGAGAGGAACATGAGTTTTCTAAACAATACAAATAGCCAGGCCCCATGAGCAGGGGTCTGAAGATAATGTGCATGGGGACGGGAGAGGGAGATGATCCTACCCTAGCAAAATACCATTTCCCATTTCACACACAAAAGGGGAAGAAAATAAATTCCTAGCCTCTCTTTCTCCACATTATCCACAAAGCAATTGAAAAGGAGAAAAAAAAAATCCTACAGGCTTGTACTTTGCAGCCAAGCAGACGAGGAGGAAACAGAAGAATTCTGATGATTTTTACCTCAGCTCTCTTTGCCCATATGGCTGCCATAAAGGGGTGCAAGACATGCACTCTTCTCTTAGGAGTTAGGAATTGCCCTGATCAATTCTGACTGCTTTTTAAAGGTTCTTTTGTATTTACCTAGCCATATGCAGGGAATTAAAAACTAGAGCGATTGCTGAAGAGGGTGACCTGCAAAATCATCAAATTGCTTATCCCGTTCAAGGACTTGCAATGATTCCCAATGGCCAAGAGGCCTAGTGAAGAAAAAAAAATTCTGTTAATGGGGAAACAGACTGCCCACAAACTCTGCAGAATTTAACAATTACAAAAATCTTGCTTTCTGCAATTTTGCCTACATTAAAGCCGAGCCAGAACTAGACAACAGGAGACACAAATTCCCAGAACTTATTAGTTGTTGGAATATTGACTAGAAAGTGAAGCTGCTTCAAGACATCAACAGAAGAGGAGGGAATATATGTTTACCGCGAGGACTATGGTAGTGGAAAAACCACATTGGGTACTTGATGGTGAACATCAGCACATCACACTAACCTTAAGAGATAAAATTATAATAATGGAAAGGAACTTTTAGGTTATCTCTAGTCCCACCTTCTGCTCAGTACATGAAGCCAGTTCTCTTAGACAAATGGCTGTCCAGTCTTTTTTTGAAATTATATTAATTTAATTTAATAATTTAATTTTAATTTCCTGCTTGAGTCCATAATGTAAACTCTGACCCAGTGAAGAAGACTTTCAGTTAGGAGCAATTTGACTCTTGGTGACTACAGGTAGTCCTCGATATATAATCATTTGGTTAACCACCATTTCAAGTTACGACGGCATGGAAAAAGGTTATTTACAACTGCTCCTCACACTTATAGCTGTCACAGCATCCCCATGGTCATTTGAGGAAAATTTGGGTGCTTGGTAGCTAGCAAGTATTTACAACAGTTGCATCATCCAGGGGTCATTTGCAACCTTCCTGAGGGGGTCTTCCAACAAGCAAAGTCAATGGGGGAAGCCTAATTCGTTAATAACTGTGTGATTTGCTTAATGACAATGGTAATTCGCTTAAAAATCACAGCAACAGAGGTTGTAAGATCAGGCACAACTCACAGAACAACCACATCACTTAGTGACAGAAGTTCCAGTCCCGATTATTGTCATAAATCAAGGTCTACCTGTGTATCTAATAAGCAGTACATGGATGAAAAAACTAGAAGCTTAGCTTCCAAGCCCACCAAGCACTGCTATCTCCTAAAATATTTAGATTGTTATTTTTCACAGTGTTTCTCCTTCCATCAGGGTCACTGATTCTAGTGAGATTTGGAGACAGCAAATTCACT
>JANHJO010003507.1:117543-129652 GCA_032468235.1 Pseudoxyrhopus heterurus | reverse complement strand
GACAGTTTTCAGATGAAGGAGTTCAAGAAATGCTGGGGGTGGGGTAGGGGGTGGTGAGGGAGTGTTGGACTAGAAGAACAAATAATAATTCTGGCTCATCCCTGCAGATGTTGCTGTTGGTGACATACTGATGATTGGCTCACATGCTACCTTTCCAAAGGCATTCACTGTTGCATATCATTTGTAAAGATGATTTTGAAAGCTTTTGAGGTGCGAATACACTATCCCCAGCAGAGTCCATGAGTTATTTGGGGAACAGCTGCATGTTTGCTGCCTCCAACTGGGCTGTTATGAATGTATCTCTCAGATTTGTTTTAAGCTTGTGTTTCTAATCAGACCTACTGCATTTCATATGCAAACATGTGGAAGAAATGGTGTACATCATTACACCTGCAGCTCAAAAAATTGGCTGATGATTTCTTTATATCATAGTCTATAATCCAACTTCTTGGCCCATTTGTTGCATTGCCTGTGACTGAGTGAACCTCTACAGTGGATTTACTCCCTGATGGTAATGAGATTCTTCTGCCGAGAATGGCCTGCTGAGCTTTGTCATCACTTCAATCTGCATCAATCCATTGCTCTCCTTTTCTGTAATACATAACTTCCACTTTAATACATAGCTTCGATACAGTACTTCCATGATTCATGACACCTCCTGAGTTGAAATTTGACTGACTACTTTGTGGCTCAGTCTGTTGTGTTATGCCATCTCCAGATAATAGGATGCATTTAATAAACTGCAATGAAATAAACTATGTTATTAAGTGCATCTTTTGTAGGAATAAACAAACCATCTAGAGGAGCGGTTTATGGATTTGTTTTCAGCGCTAAACTCTGTGAAGAAATGTAATTCAGAGTTTGTACAGACTACTTTCTTCATTGCATAGATTGTGTACTTATGTATCAGACTTAGAATTAAACAGCACAGATTTATGATATGGTTGTGCAGACTTGAGTTTCAACATCTCTGCTTAGAAGCTTTTATGTTGCCTTGAGATTCTTAACCTTATGTGTGCTTTGAGAGCACAATAATTTAGCTTCCTAGCAAGATCTTCCTATTGTTGTTCATAATTGTATATACATACTTTCAACATTCTTTGGCTGCCTCAAGAGCCACTTCAGCTCCGGAAACTTTCCTTTTTCTATATTGGGAAACTCAAAGGTTTCCCTGCTCCAAAAGGCATACTTCAGGTTTTCTTCAGTTCTTATCATTTTGCCCATAGTAGCTGAACATTTTTAAAAGTAATATACACTTCTGAGAAAGGACAAGGTAGGCTTAGTAGGCACTTTGCCTAAGGGAAACTGGAGGAAATGCTGCTGAGGCTAGTTGACTTCAAATTGTGCACATATATCTATCTCCCCATTCTCCATTTACCTTAATAATCAGAGGTTGGCAAGTTGTCCCATTTCTCCTCTTCTGCTTTTTCTCCTTTGTTCTTGTATTGTTTTTGGCCAGATATAATATGAATGTGTTTCTACTTTGTCACAAAGGAAATACAGTACCAATAGTGATACATGTATTGCTCATACAGAAAGCCCTCCATGATTGAAGTTGATTACAGGAGAGTTTTAACCTTCAAAGCTAGCTAGAGCTTCTATTTTGTGTTTCATTTCATTTGAAGAGATCACACTACCTTTGATGATTGTGGAATTCTGATGCACAAATAGGTTTTCATCTTATATTTTTATTTGAACAGAGTGTTAAAAGTGCAATCCTTTGCTTATACAAAATATCCTCTCTACTGAAGTAAACCTTTTGATATGGTTGTTCTGCATTGCACCACATACAAGGTTTTGTTGTCGTCATTCCTAGTCCATCTGGCAATTATGTGAAGTGAAAATATAAGCTTTGAGCAGTTTTGCATCATTTCCTCCTTTTCTAGATAACTTATTTTTCTTTTAGAGCTGCATGCAGAGAACCAAGGAATGTATTATTGGATTGGACTTATTATGGAGTGAGAAGCCATCATGAAACTTCTAAAGGCTATAAAAGAAAATTATTTACCTATGAATTTGTAGATTTGTTATTTCCTGCTTTTGTTTTATTCCTGCTGTGAATAATTTCCAGCTGTCTGAATGCCTAGTGATTTCAAATATCTCATTTGTTGTTTTTATTGTTATGTTTAAGAGCAGATTTTTTTACCCATAGTAATTCTACAGCTATATGTTCTAGAATGATATCTTACATCAACTTATTCTCAAGACACTTTACCCCCTTTTTTCCTGTGTTGGTTGATGGATAAGCCATAAAATAGACTGTGGAAGATGAATACACTGGGGAGACTTTCACCATGTGTTACAAAATGCTGCTGATTTCCCTGAGAATTTCAATCATTAGCTTGTGTTCATCTGTTTCTCTGCAGAAGTGATGGTGACAGAATGAAAGTGGTACTTTTGCCAATCTGCCATCTCTTTTTAATGTGTTGATTATGCTAAGCCTTTTACATTTATATGTATGGACATGGACAAAAGCATAAACACCATATGAGCTTGTTGCTCTGAAAAGGATTATGAGTCATATTCTAGGTGGGAAGAAAAGGTTGGGAAAGCTGTGATTTCCCTTTGAAAAAAGAATACCATTTGATTGTATTGTCAAAATGTATTTCAATGATTATTAATTTATCATAAGTGTAATTCATTACACATAATACTGAACTAGGATACTAATAATTAGAGATCTCTGGACTGATGACAATAAAGGTCAAAGGCAAAACAGTAAAACTAACAGTGAAAAAAGTTGAGTACCCAGTTCCTCTAAAGCTTTTAAATTGGACCTTTATTCTGTGTTATTAATGTATGATATACATGAGCTGTTTTACTTACCTTATGAAAACTTCGTGTCTTTGGGGAATTACATCTTTCTGAACAAGAAGAAAAACAGGAAAATGTAGCTTCCAGAGTAATAGATCATTTGATATTAACCATCCCCAGAGTCTGAATAATTTGCTTGATGGGTTTACACAAAGAAGAATTCCCTAGGAGCATAACCTGCCAGTTGTCAATGGAAAACAAATGCTTTCTTATTTTGAATAATTTTCTCTATTGCTTTTCTTCTACATTTTGGACACTGTTCCGTTTATTTTAGGAAATATAAATGCAGGTGAATTTGCTGATAGCCATGTTTATGCATCAATTGTGAGCAAGATTTTGTGCAGGTCTTCATGGTATAGCCAGTACTTTATGATAATTCTTACTGATTCCTCAGTTCTATTTTAATTATGCCTCTCCTCCAGTTCCTTCACATTGTTGTTGTTATCTCCATGATTCTCTTTATTGTTGACGAATATAAAGGGAGTGCTTGGGCCCAATTCACAATTAACTTGAAAGAATTATTCTTGAATGTATACAGGCTTTGCCTTCCTCAGCTTCCCCCCCCCCTGCCCAATTTTTTTTTTTAAATGGAAGTTTTTACAGGAAACCTGTAACTTTCTAGATTGCTAAATCCTGCCTACCAGCAGTCTTATCATCACCTAACATTGCTTAGGTGTCTGAAAGTTAAAGTTTAGCAGCTCTAGGTCATACATTATCCATCCTGCCTTAAAAGAAAATATCCGATACTAGGAATCTGTAAATGAAATTTAGAAGATGTTGGGGGAAAGTGATTTTATGTGATTTTATTTTTATTTGTTGTCCTATTTTACTGTACTAATATCGTAAACTGAAAGCATACCTTAAATCTTTGGAAAGACTTTATTTTATTTTCTTCTCTTAGCCCTCTCTGGAAGATTTTCACTGAGGAATTGTTCTGTGCTGTGACTCCTAGGAGTTGGACAAGATCCAATCCATCAAGGAAAATGTATCACATAAAAAGGCTCTCCCGTCCAACTACCTTTCTTTCCTAGTAAACTGAGATTCCAAATATTTAAGGCTGTATGTTTTGTGGCTTTTTTTAAATTTGTTGGCATTCCCCAGTGAGTCTATGAAATGCCTATACAGTAGTTTTTGCTTTGCTGTGTATGATCAAATTTTTAAAAACTCCAGTAGCTTTTTCAGTAGCAAAACATATCATCATGCTGTTGAAAGTATTTGTATACCCTTTCACCCTGCTTAGACTTGCTGATACTGCCTGCATCTCAGTAACCCCAATAGTTCTTTGTTCACTGCAATAAAGTTGATTCATGTCCTGAGAAAAAAGCAGCCAAGCCTGGCAGATCAGTAATTTTTTGAAACCTCTGGGGATTTTCATCCCTGCATGCGGTCGTTGGAGTGAACAGGAACAATGAAGTCTTGCTTTGGGGAGAATTCCAGAGGAGGCCATGGATACAGCTCAAGCCCTGTAAGGCCTTCTGGAGAGGAGACTTCACAAAGGACACTTTGTTCCCTTTTGGGACAGATGCCACCAAATAGTAGACTTCATTTCTTAATTATTTTTCCAGGGTTTTGCTGTTTCCAGCTTGCTTCTAAGCACTTTTGTGTAAATATGCTTGGAATGGCACAAAGGGCGATGCCAGTTTGGATGATTTGCTTTTTATGCAGGACATGGCTGCCCTTCTCTCATTTCCTTAACCTGTTTCTAGGATACTCTTGGCTTTTCTTAATTGACAAAGCTTTCTTTCTTAATTCCTTTGATCCTTCTCCCTCCACGATCTGCTTTGATTTTTTTTTCTCTAAGCTTCTTTCTACTGTGGCCAAGACTGACAATTCAACATGAGGATTAAAATGGAAGCTGTTTTTTGCCAAACTAGGTACTAAGGTGCTGTACATCTGCAGTGTAAAGAGTGCTGGGAGAGATTTAATGAAAGGACCAGTGATACTGAGGCAGAACACATTGGAACTAAATGGAGTGCAGCTGAGGATCCTCACCTCAAGATAATAAGAGAGAAGTAAGGGAAAGGGAAATCCGCAGACTTCCCGCGGCCTGATTTAATCGAATAATTTAACACCTCTACTTCCACCGTTTACATATTTATAAAAGCATATGTATAAGGTAAATTTTAAAAAAATTATACATTGTGTAGTAATAGTTCTTAGTCGTTGATAAATAGAACAATACTGAACTGTTTATAGCAACAGTGCTTTAACAAGAGAGGAAATTATTTTGGGACACACACAAAGAACATGAAACTAAATCTTGTGAATAGAGGAACCTGCCAATTTTAATAGAAGTTCACCATCTTTATTGAAGCAGATTGCACTGCCACTGGTGAAATTAATAGTTTGGTGATGTTTCAACTCAACTATTGAAACAAGAAGGCTTGCTATTTTGACTGGTTTAGCATATGTAGCTAAAGTTTGGGAAAAGCAGATTTACTGTAGTTTCTGTCTGAATTTTTGTTTGAATTTCTCATGTTCTGGTTACTCCTAAACACTTCACAAAGGTCTGGTTTTAAAGGTAATTTAAAAATTCCAGTTGATGTGGAATGCAGCAGGAAGTTGCTTATGGTAGCTGGGAAAATACAGCATGTTCCAGCCACTCTATAAAAATGTCAGTGGTTGCCAATTTACTTCTGGGCTCAGTTTAATCTCCTGTTTTAATTTTTAAAGAATAGAATGTGTTAGCATCCTTGGAGGACCACTTGAACTCATATTAGCTAGCCTGGCAGTTAGCCATGTTTGAACCTTGCTCTTGGATTTACAAGTAAGAAGTGCTGAGTTTGAGGATTATTTCAAAACACATGAATTAATGTCCTGGGAATAGAGATGTGTTTTAAAAATAATGATTTTATGTTCTAGTTATTATTTTACACTATGTAATGGGGGCTATAGTCCTGATGGGTGGTATAAGGCCAGTGCTAGAGTATCATGGCAAGCTAAAATGTTCTCAGGTGGCATCCTTGAACAAAACAATTACAAAGGCTACTTCAGTTATGAAACAAGTGCACTGGAATTTATTAGGTGGTTTAATATTTCCCATGTATTAAACAGAATCCAGCCTCTCTCTTTGTGCTCAATCAATTAAAAATCTTTGTCTTCAAATAAATTGGAGTGCAGTTTTCCAGTTGGGAGCGGCTGGCCTTTATTCTCCTTTGTTTCAGCCCAGGCAGGCAGATAGTGGTGGAAGAAAAAAATGGCTTTCCTGCTAGTAATTGCCTTGAGAGAGGAAAAGACCAGAGAGCCATCTGCAGAAGTACAGGCACCTGGGCTTAAGTGAGGGAGACAAGAATCTCTTTCCTTGGCGTACAGCTGTAATCCAGGACAGCCAGTTCCTTAGCATTTGGGGAGAGCACAGATGGAAAAATCAACTTCGTGGAACATCTTCTACAACGCTAATATTCCCCTGACCAAAAAAAAAGGAGAAAAGGCTCTGTTTTCTCTGGCAGCCAAAGCCAAAATTACCATAGAAGTATAGAGCCTATGACCAGGGTGGGGAGGAGGGGTAAATGGGAGTCTAGCAGATCCTGAATATCCCTCAAATTCCTCTTCCATATAGCATAATGTTTTCATAAGAGGTTTAATTGAATTTCTGATGGAAATTGCTACTACACACATTCACACCTGTTTTCTGAATAGCTAAGTTCTACAGATAACTGGGTCTGCACATCCAACATTTCATTTCCATTTTTGGATTCCAGTTTTTTGGGGGGGAGGGGGGAATTTAAGTCAATTAATTGCCTAGACTAGTTCCAGCAATTTTCTTGGCAAGATTGTTTTGGAAACAGTTTGCTATTGCCTTCTTCCTATAACTGAGAAAGAATGACTGGCCCAACGACACCAACTGGCTTTGTGCCTAAGGCAGAACTAGAACTCACAATCTCTTAGTTTCTAGCCTGTCTTAACCACTACACCAAACTGACTCTATTTCTGTCCAACCTCTACTTTTATTATTTTCCTTCTCTACAACTATGAAGTACACACAATACATTTGATAAACTAGATTATTTTCCACAAAGTTTATGACATAATAAACATGTTAATCTTCCTATAGATCATTTTGTTCATTTTACTGCATCAAACTAGTGTGATTCCTCATTCAAAAGCAAAGCTGCTAATTCAAAAAATGTTGAAAGAACCAATATACACCTGAGTCTAAATCAAAGCCATGACAGAAAAGACACATTCAGAGCAAGCAGGATTATTTTTAGGAAGTAGGTGCAAATTCTCAGATGGGAAAACCCATGTATTGTAGTGTTGCACAGAGGATGTTACTGTTCTGTGACTATATTGAATAACTCTGCATCAAAAGCAGTCTTGTCCTTGCAGGTCACAGTAGGCCAACTAAAAATTTAACAAGCTCTTTTGGCAATGTATAAATGTATTACTTGTATTTTCTGTTTTTTTTGCCCTAAGCCTTTGCTAGGCCTATGATGGCAACCCCTTATTGGATTTGGAAGAATAAGAAGAGACAATAAAAGGACACATTCTACTGTGAATGTGTTAGTCATAGAGGAATGAAATTGAATCAGTAATAGAACAAATGGTACACGGACATGGATTTAAAACATAGTCAAATTCCATGTTTCAGCAGTATAGCTTTCTGAATACAGCTGAAGCTCAGCTTTCTTTGCATGTTCTTCTTAGGCCCTCCAGACACATAAAGCAACTATCATTATTTCTAGCCAGCATGGCCAATAGTCCTAGATCGAAGAAGCCAATGTAGTGAATATACACTATGCCTTTGTTAGACCTCTTCAGTGCTCTTCAAATGACCTTGAATTTCAGAGAATACTATGATGCAATCATGCATTATTCAGCCAATCAATTAAAGGGTCCAAAAAAACTCACAGCCCAGCATTCATTCAGTGCTGTATCCACCATCTGCATCCACAGTTCTGTTTGGCACTTAAAATATTTGGACATTTGCAGTTGATGTTATCAGCAAAGTCACCAAGGTAATCTTTTTCTGCTCAGTTTATTAATACAGAAGGGAAATTAAGTTACAATGGCTCAATCTCAGCAGGGATGAGGATGAATCTAAGAGCTAGGAAGCAAGTATTCTCACCAGCTGGAAAATGACTTTTATGCTCCTATTGGAAAATCTGATTCAGTGTTTCCTGTTGAACCACAGCTGAGTTACAAATAAATATTCTACTCAAATATTGAACATGGGCAATTTTGGGCTATATCATGGGCATGGAGCTGATCCGAAAATCATTCAAACACCATGTAGAGATACCCTTAGTTTAAATAGCTACTTCTGAACAGTTTGTACTGTAAACAACAACTTATGATCATGTGTTAAAGTAATAAAATGGAACTCTTTTTTAACACAGCAAAAGAACAGCAGCCTCAAAGTTACCTCCGTGGTGTTATGTAGGCTCACAGAATGCTTATTTATTTTCTTTAGTGAATTCCTCAAAATATGTTATCAAACTAGCATTTTCTACAGTATTTCATTATTATTGTGTGTGCATAATCCTTTGAGTTAATGGTGGTGTGTTGGCCTAGAGGTGGAGCTCTCGCCTCACAATCAGGAGGCTGTGAGTTTGTTGCCAGGTAGAGGTAGATATTTTTCTCTCTGAGAATATATCTGCTGAACAAAACTCCACATTGGTGACAGGAAGGGTATCTGGCCTGTAAACACTCGGCTCCATTCAGTTGCCCAGACTCCACCCTCTCATCATAAATATAAAACCTGCAATTACAGTATCAATATCTTGCTAAGACAGCACACAATCCCCCAGTCTTGGCCAAATTGGCACCACTGTGCCTTGGCATTTCCAAAGATCACCTCCTTTTCTGTTCAACAACACAATAGGATGAATATTCCTAAGTCAGCTATACTTTATTATGATAATGAGATGAACCTTCACCCTTAACTTGGGAAACACCAGCCTGTATTATAACAGAATGTATCTTCATTCCCTCTTCAGGAGCACACTTCTTGAAGCCAATAACGCCTTCCCTTTCAGGCTTGCCATATTCTTCTAGAAAGTCATCACTTAACTCAACTAGAGCAATACAGGAAATAAAAAGTGTGCATATGAACAATACAGTTTCTCCTAAACAAACTACAAGTTAGGATTTACGGTATATTTCCACACATATATTTCCGAACCGGTAGGAAATTTTTTTGAAACCCACCACTGACTAGCACCCATTACCATTCTCAATACATTTTTGTTTCTACTCTGAAAAAATAGAGGAGAAAAGCAGGTTCCATAACTGTGATTGTTCTTCAGTGTCAGCTGGACAATTGTCACCCTTATCATCTACTTTTTGGTCTCATTGGCTTTGAGTTTAGAAACACAAGAGGTAAACGTCCTTCTCTAAGAGGTATATCAGGAAACTGAGCTTTTGTTAGAAGATGCTAGAAACTGTGGTGGCTAGGTATATAATTGAAAAGCTTATCTTTTGAAAAATAAAGGTTGCAAGTAAAAAAAAAAAACAGCCTATTTTTTCCTTTGGGTGAGTTATTGGTATTTGCTTTAGAAGCCAAACACTCAGCTATTGTACTATAAAAGTACAGATGAGTTTAAAGCCCTCTACATATATAGTGGCAAATCCTAAAGACAATTCAGAACTAGTAGGCTCACCCAGGACTTATCTAATGACCATAAAATGTTAGATTAAAATATTATTAAAGTGTCCATAGGAAGCTAATTAGCCCACTGTTAGGTTTAGAATTGGTCCAGTTTTATGGTTTAAAAATAAACAGTACAGAAAATCTACATATTGGAGAGGACATGAACCAACCTTTGCAGATTTTTCCAAAGCAACCTCTATTACCTACACCTACTCTTCAAGCTCTACTGCAGTCTCCATATCCTCCATTTGCAGAAAATATTGCTGAGTTATACCAACTCAATATGATTGACTATTACAAAATCCCTCCATCTTCTCTTGTCTTCTTCACTGTAGGATAAAAGGCCAAATCTTTTTACCCAACTCCTTGTTCATAGAGAAAGCATTATCCTGCAAGATCTAAGATCTTTATTCCTCTTGAAATTCTACCAACCAATTTTTTTTCCCATGTGAGCACTGAGTTTTCCTTAAAGGAATGCTTATATGCATACTGACCAATGTTGGCTGATCTCAGGTGTTTACCAGGGTTGCCTGCGGTGGCGCAGTGGTTAGAACGCAGTACTGCAGACTACTCTGCAGACTTGCCAATCAACAGTTTGGCTGGTCGAATCCCACCAGGTAGACTCAGCCTTCCATCCTTCTGAGGTCGGTAAAATGAGACCCAGATTGTTGGGGGCAATATGCTGATTCTGTAAACCGCTTAGAGAGAGCTGTAAAGCACTGATAAGCGGTATATTAATCTAATGCTATATTGCTATTGTTATTGTTCTGGAAAGCAATGTTAAGATATTAAGATATTGCAAATCTTAACTGGATTTGCAATATCCAGTTATATAGGTATATATCCAATGTTATATAGGTATTCAATATAGGTACACCCATGACTTACCCATTGAGATAATTTAAAGTTACATATCCTAAAATTTACCCACTTTTTTGCTTCTTCTGGAATGACTGAAAATGGGAAAAACATTTAGTATGGTTCTATGACTGGTATCATGCTCCCTTCATTGTAGAGTTTTTTGTTTAATTTTTTTTGTTCATTCATTCTTTCCCATTACAACATTGCAAGGAATTGTTGCAGGAACAGCATTTGATAAAGTGGATCTTCACTCACATTTATTTTCTGAACTTCATGTGTAGTATTCTGACAGTCTTGTCACTTCACTGTTTTATGTTTCTTTAGAAATATGGATGGTAACCGAAGAATGACTAGTGTATTTTCCCAACATTTTTATTAATAATAAATATGAAATTTTAGGAAATCCATAATTAATAAAATTAATGGGGCATTCAATAATTCTGTAGAATGCTCTCCGAGCTTGGTTGTTTGCTTGCAAATGTTTCATTACCTAACTAGGCACTGATGATGTTACCTACTTGGGTAATGAAACATCTACAAGCAAACAACCCTGCTCAGAGAGCATCAAGGGCTCCACAAATCAACTCTGAACTGCACCTATTTTCTTCTATTGAATTCAGTAAGTCATTTGAAGGGAAGTGGATTTCAGCTCATTTAATCATGTTACAATGACTGAAAAGAATGTTTGGCAGAATATGCTTATTTTAATTGGAACAAGACTTCCAAAAACTTTGGCCATGTCTGGTTAATCCTTTTGTTATATAATGAGTACTATGAAGGGTCATTATATTTTCCTACTTCTTCCTAAGAGGAGGTTAAAGGATTATCATATGAACATTCTTGGGGATCTAACCTGAGCATAGATTAATGAACCCTATAAAAGAAAGATTTATTTAGAGGGAATACTCAGGGGTGTCAAACTTGATTTCATTGAGGGCCACATCAAGACTGTGTTTGACCTTGGGGGCGGGTGAGCATGGCCAGCTTGACGTCACTCGTGTTGGGGGCGCCTCTGGTGGCCCGAGTACTCTGCCAGAGAAAATGGAGTGGCCCTCCTGAGTTCTGTTTTCGCTGGCAGAGGCACCGCGGGCTGGTCCTTTGCTGTTTCTAGGGCAGCCCTGCAGGCCAGATCTAAGCACCCAGCGGGATGGATCTATCCTGCGGGCTTTGAGTTTTGATACCCGTGCTTTAGAGGGATAGATCTAGCAGCTAGCTAGCTATAGTCTACCAGGAGAAGAATAGTACATGCCCTGGACATGTATTCCTGTAGAAGGGGAAGAAGAAAGTGACCTCAGGTTAGCAAGCTCTTAAATAAGGACCAAGACAAAAAGGGGACTCTGGGTAAATCCTTAACTTAATGTTACCTAGCCTGGTAACAAAATGTTTAGAAACCAATCCACAAGCTCAGAGAATGAACCTTCACCCTCATCCTACACCCAAGCTACAGATATTCATCAATATTGCAAACCCTTAACTCTCTATGTGGTCAATAAGTCAGGAGTTTCTGAAGAATCATGACATTCCTCTGTTTGCAATAATGTTGTAGGCCAGGGGTGTCAAACTTAAGGCCAGTGGGCTGGATCCAGCCCATGGGATGCTTGAATCTGGCCCACGGGGCCAGCCTGGAAATAACAAAAGAGCGGCCCATGGTGCCTCTGGCAGCTAAAATGTTTTGGCTAGCAAAAGTGCTGCAGGAGGCCATCCAGGCTAAAAATGGGCTGCGGCGGGGGGGGGCGTGTGGCCCCCTGTGCCCTGTTTTGGCCAGCAATAAGTGCTGCAGGAGGCATCCATCCTGTCTCCCCACCCCCCCACCCAGCTGGCCTGCAGGGAAGTAGAATGCTG
>JANHJO010003507.1:83467-94837 GCA_032468235.1 Pseudoxyrhopus heterurus | reverse complement strand
GAGGAGGAGGAGGAGGAGGAGGAGGAGGAGGAGGAGGAGGAGGAGGAGGAGGAGGAGGATTCAATCCTAAACAACAAAAATCAATACTCTGAAAAACAAAGGAATAGGCAGGCAGTGCAGATAACTGCAGGCATCATTTGTGAGGCTCGCTTTGAAGATTACTTTCTCCAAGATTTGGGACAGGAGATAAATTTCCAGACTTTTTTCTATCATGCAAACAGCTTCTTTCTCCCTGTTTTATTGTGTCTATGCATACTGTATGTGTGTGTGCGCACACGCTCAATTAGTCCCCCCCCCAACCCGGCTTTATCTCCATCCACCCTTTTCTCTACTACAGCTGCTCTTTCTTTTTCCTATTTTTCTTTGTTCTTTTTTACTGTTTCTGCTGGAAGATGTGTATGTTTATGTGTATGCTGGTCATGTGTTATTGTGTTATTTCTTTCTGAGACAGAAGCTTGCATGTATCAGAGAGAAATATTGGTATATATAGCTTGAATAACAATTAATTTTATAAACAGGATCATTCATTTTATTTCTTTATTCAGTTTATATAGCCATCCATCTCACATATGTGACTCTGAGTGGCTTACAATGTTAAAAATACAAAAAATAATACAAAAAATAACTTACCCATCCCTACAAAGTTAACCACAAAATCACTGAAATCATAAAATCATTAAAAACCATACAATCAGTGGGAGAGCACAGTCAATTTTGTAACAATATCACCACTTTGTAGGCTCCATGCCACCACCAGTTCAACATGCCAGATAGCAAAGCCACATCTTCAGGCTCTTTCAGAGGGCCACAAAGATCAGCGGCAATCTGACCTTTGGATGGGACAATGTTCAAAAGGGTGGGTCCTGGAGCAGAAAATATCTCCTCTTAGGTCCCTTCTTCCATGGAAGAGATCTACAGCATAACCCTTCTTTCAGACCTAAAGGGATAAGTAGATGGGTAGAGGGAGTCCCTTAAGCAATCCATCTCCAATGCCATTAGAGCTGCAGCAGTTTGAATTGAACCTGGAAGCAAATTGGCTACCAATGTAGCTCAAATAACAAAGGTGTAATGTTTTTTTGATCTATGTGTGCACATATCTGAAGTTCTGAATGCGCTTCAAGGTCAGCCCCATGTAGAGTGCATTACAATAATCCATACGGGAGATGATCATGAGTCCAGCAGCACCGCCAAATTGTGCACTGGGTCTCTCTGAGGCAGTGCAATCTCATGCTAGACTAAAGATGGTAAAGTCCCAGATCCTAATGCCCCTCAAACTCAAGGTCATTCAGTCTTGCCAGGGTTGCCAGGAATTCAAGCACATTAGTACATTAATACATTAATAATGTTGCTTACTTCACCAGAGGTAAAGATACACAGCTGGATATCATCAGCATACTGACGATACTTCATCCCATGGCTACAGATAACCTTACTAGTGGCTTCATGTAGATGTTAAACAGGGGTGGAGAGAATACCAAACCCTGTAGGGGCTGAATGCAAGAACTCTCCCAATTAACACGGACTGGAACCAGTCACAGAGGGAAAAGAGGTATAATGGTATCAAAAGTTGCTGAGAGGTCAAGTAGAGCAAAAATAGATGCATTATTTCCATTCTGTTCTACCAGAGATCATTAAAAAGCAAATTAATGCTGCTTCAGTGTCATACTGAGGCCTGGTATCTGACTGAAGGGGGTTCAGATAATCTGCTTCATCCAGGATTCTCTGAAGCTGCTATATAATTGCCTTCAGCTCAGTATGGTTGGGTCCAGCAAAGGCTTATGGAGGAATGGATGGATTAACATCTCTTTAGGGGCAGAGGAGACACTCCCTCTCTTGAAGAATTTATTGCCACTAAAACCTAACTCTATTTTACTCCTAGGAAGCATTTGCCAACCAGGAGAGGCATGGATCTAATGAACAGGTGGCTGAACTCACAGTCTTAAGGAATGATCAGGTTCCTCAGGTCCAAACTCCTCCTAGGTAACATGGCAGGACTTCACTTCAGGCATCTTCACCTGTACCAAGTCTGGGAAACTCTGCTGCCACTCAGAAATGGATTCAAGAAGTTCAGTCAGGGAAATTGCTACACAGCAATAATAACAAGAGTCTCAACAGATCCTTAGAGCCCAACTTAAGGAACAGGATCTCACATCTAATGACTTATAGAGCAGCCCCTAGAGCCATTAGGAACTCCAAATGACAATTGCCACTCCTCTACCCTTGCCCTGGGCCCTGATGCCGAAACTTGGCTGAGCCCATTTCCAAAAGAGGAAACACACACACACACTCACACACATACCATTTCTGGATCCATTCAGGTCTCAGTAATACAAGCCAGGTCAGCTTTCTCATCCTTAAGGATAAGACTGTCATTCCTAAATTTCAAGCAAATTGACCCAAATGTAGTACATTACTGGTATGTATCTTTTCACATGAATCTAATTTCAAACAGGTAAAATATATTGTTTTAAGTTTATGAACAATAGAACATTTATAAAATGGAATATCCAGATGTACAATCCATAACTGTGTGGTATTCGAGCTTTCAGTCAAAGAAATTCAAAAATAATCCATTTGCACAAGGACATTCATCAGGTAAAGACAGGTGCAACCAATACATCTGGCCCTTCTGACACAGCTAAGGATCTGAACTTTAATATAAAGCTTGGTGTTTCATCAAGATATTTACAATTTAAGCAATTCTTCGGTTGAATAAAAGCCTTATAATCCAAACTGAAACACTTATTTTTATTTGCAAAAATCACATTCAAAATTTACTGAACTATGCTTGCCCCCTCTGTTTCAGATTAAAAGTCAGACAAATGCTTCAGTTAATTAATATAGTGTCTAATATGGTTATTTAAAGAACTGCCCCTTGGCTTAAAGCCTGAGGGTAACTGCTCCAAGAAAATGACTAGGTGCTGTCAGAAGAGTTCTGATTCACAAGAAGATATAATTCAAAGGAGTTCTGATTCACAAGGTGAGTTCTTATTCACAAGAAGATACACACACACACACACACACACACACACACGATAGCCACACCTTCCAAAGCAAGGAAATAAAATGTTTGGAATCTTGTACCTTGCAGAAGACAAACTGCAGAGCAGAAACATTCTACTTGATTCATGTGGGATGGTGTTGGAGCAAAACAATATTGCTAACCATTATGCCTTTCCACTCTGTGGTTTCTGTGCTTCTCTAGCAAGAACGGGCAAATTCTAATCCTCCAGATGTTGATGAATGATAATTTCTTCTATTCCCCACCATTGCTGATGCTGGCTGAACTAGAGAGCCATAGGGTGTTCTTCCTTGATGTGCCTTAAATGTTATTACCCTTTAGATTCTCTGATTCCTACAGATAGAGCAGCAGTCCTACACATTGCCTTCAGTTTCTAACTCTGCACTGCCCACTTCACAGGACATTTTTATATCTGCTGTGTTTGAATTCTCTGCAGAGAGACTGCCTGCTTTGCTGCAGGTGGCTAGAATAAAATATACTCCATAGTTTTCTGTGCCCCTCAGTCTTCTATTGTAAACGAGTCACTACTATGCCCTGCAAGAAAGC
The DNA here is from genome assembly GCA_032468235.1 of Pseudoxyrhopus heterurus. Classification (NCBI taxonomy): domain Eukaryota; kingdom Metazoa; phylum Chordata; class Lepidosauria; order Squamata; genus Pseudoxyrhopus; species Pseudoxyrhopus heterurus. The sequence continues at coordinate 91,269 of JANHJO010003507.1, read as the reverse complement.
TGCAGCAAGAGAATCCAAGGGAGATATCTATATGCACTAACCCAAGTGTAAATCCCAATGCAATCTGCGAGACTTGCCCAAACATTGATAAAAAGGTTTGCAAGAGGAAAATTGATATCCTATTTCCCCCATTAGGAATATGTCTTATAATTGTTGCGTTATCTCAACATGGCAAAGGCAAAAAAGACTTCTTCGTTTTCTTTCTTTTTTTTCAACATTTTCCCTTGGTAGGCATGACACAATCTGCGAACCATCTGCCTCTGGAATTACCAAGTTTAAAAAGGGTAAAGTTATTCTAGAATAAATGATTGGCAGACTATAACTACATAGAGAGCTGGGATCTGTTTCCTAAAGAAAGCCTTGTTCTGCTGGTGAAAAGCATTCTGGAAGAAGGCATGTTAGGTCATTTGAGGAAAATTAAGGGTTGTAGCAGAAAACCAGGGAGCAGGAGAGGTAAGTCAAATCATCGACGAGGTCAAGAGGAGACCATGGGTCTAACAGCCAGATATGAACTGAACAAAATGTTCTCCTTTTCCTTCAGAGTTTTAATCAGTCAGCAACTTCTGGCCTGGAGATAGGATCTCCTTATCCCAAAGGAAATTTACTGGATTTTCTGCCATTCTGGAACCCAATTACTTCAATTTTCCCAGGACAGGCAGAGCAAAAGAATAAAAGAGGAAGGACTTGGAGGTCAACCAAAGAGAAAGCTGGGTCCTGGGGGACTAAACATTCAATAGTTAATGAAGTGTGAATCCAAACGGAAGGAGGAGGAAGAGGGGGGGGGAAGAGAGTGAATAGCAAGATGCTCATTAGTTGTGAGAGCTACACTTAAGGCATGATGGCCGCAGTCCATCTTTCTGAATAACTAAAAAGGAGTGTGGCTTGATAAAGTGAGATAATTGATTGTGTGAGACAAAGCTTTTGGGTGGCTTCCAGAATTCAGTAAAAGCTAGAGGGAACTCAGAAATACTGGCTTGCTAATGCCTGTGCTTGTATATATCTGTCTTGCTTTTAAGCATTTGTTTTTAGAGATTTATGATAAGAAAAAAAATATTCCTTACCTTTCACCCATTACAGGATCAGGAAAAAGAATAATATCTGTAAAGGAAACATTGAAAATCTTTAAAATCCCTTTAAAAGTGACTGTGAATTTGTGTGTGTGTGTGTATGCATGTAATGTTCTTAAGTAACATTTTAAATTATAAGTTTTGACAATCCAAAGCACTATCGTTTTTTTAAAATACAAAGGTAATACATTAATGATAATCAGCTAGAAATATTATTGCACTCAGAAATAGAAATGATAACAAAATTAGCACTTTGAAATACTAAATTAATTATAATGTTTATTGTGTTTGATTTAGGCTAAAAAATTCAAAATTTGCAAAAGCCAATTTAAAAAATTACTTTTGAAATTTGTAAAAATAAAATCTAGAAGTTTATCTCATGTGCAGAATAATTTCTGGATATAAGCAATGTATAGCTGCAAGTCAGATGAAGGTTTGTCATATCAAAAGTCTTCAGGCCTTTCTCCAGCCATGGAAAATTCTTGGTTTTGGGTTTTTTATTTTTGTTTGTCTATCCTTAACTAACAAGTTGGAAGTTTGAAGTAAAATCATGTTTATGGTCTTCTGGATACTGGCTAAAAATATAGCAATGGTTGAATGAATCCAAGGTACTGTATATAAATTAAAATTTGAATTTTAAATTCCATAATCAAGAGAATTGGAACTGATTAGAAAGTTAGCACCCACCCCTCTCCTAAAAGAATGAAATATTATGAGAAATATTAAAAAGGAAGAATATTATATTTCCCTGGATGAGAAATGGAGAAACATGCTCTTGGAAAGTAGCTGCCACCTTCCTTAATAGCCCACAGTAGATGCCAGCACTTAAGAGATAAAGACATAGGTAGTTTTATTCATTGGCAAAAATTCCCTGCAGCAAAGTCTGAACAAGATAGGATTAGCCCTCAGCCACAATAGGAATTGCCCAACAAACCCCTTCATTGCATAAGCCAAACTCCAACCCAGCTTAGCTGAGACAAACTCCTAGGATTTTTACATGGCACCATGGGATTCTGACAATAACCAATAGATTACATGTTCTTGCACAGGAACAGAAGTTCAAGTGCAAAGCCCAAGAGAAGGTATAAAAACCCCTCACTCTCAACTCCATGTGGTCAGCTACCCAGAACCCATGTGGTTCTGCTTCATCAATAAACCAATCACCCTTCATGTTTCCAGTGTCTTTCTCCCAGCTTGGAACTGAACCAGATGGATATTTCTTCCAACAGACTTAAAATAGAATTTTATTATAATAACCTTATTTTATGATGGAAATAAATTGATTTCATCTTCTTTATGGTGATCTTAAATTAATTTACAAAGCAAACCCTTTTAACTCATTATTCCAACTATTTGGGGCTGAAGCGAATGGTGTGTGTATTGTGTTTTTAAATATTGATTTTATTAGCTATCTAATGTTTTATATGTTTTAACTTGTACACCGCCCTGAGTCCTACGGGAGTGGGGCGGTATATAAATTTTGCAAAAATAAATAAATAAAAATAAATGATTGTAATTAAAGTGCTTACAACCAGGGGTGGGTTTCTATTGGTTCAGACCGGTTCGCCCAAACCGGTTGTTAAGGTCAGGCAGAGCCAGTGAACCGGTTCAGTTGGTTTTTGAAGAAAAAAATATTTTTTTTTAGCTTGGCCACCCGCCTGGAGCTTCTAGCTACCTTTATTCATTCTGTTTTCAGTACAGCTGATCAGCGGGGAAGCGTGCCTCAGCTGTTTTTCCCCCTAGGGGCTGCTGCAGGAAGTTTATGTTCTAAAGAAACAAATTTCCTGCAGCAGCCTCTAAACAGACTGCTGCACTGATCAGCTGTGCTAAAAACAGAGTAAATCAAGGTAGCTACAGGGTCCAGGCAGGCGGGCAGGCCTACACACACACACACATATATAACAAAAACCAACCAAACTGGCTGTTACACTGGTTGAAACCCATCCCTGCTTACAACTATATTTACAAGACGTTGAAATGTTGCAGGGTCTCATGGCCAGATAACTGACCCTTGCAGCCTCCATAGCTGGGATTCTGGTAAGCAAAGTCAATGAGGAAACTATCAAATAATGACCACGTGACACCTACTGTAATTACTGCTTGGGATTCACTTCACAACCAAAATGGACTGTGGGTTGGGATAGCCATGTGACATCATGCTTAATGACTCCACCCCTTAGTGATGGAGTTGCCAGTCCCTATAGTGGTCAGTAAGTGAGGAGTACCTGTATTGAGATGGATTGGGATTGACAAATCAGAAAATGACTGTGTCTGGTTGTGGGGGAAATTGAAAACTGTCTACAAACTTATTCTGCTCAGATAAGTGTGGCATCTGTCAGTCATTCCAAGGACTAAGGGCTCTTCATTATCATAATTATTCCCCTATTTTTAAAAATATGAACTCTGGCAAGTATGAAGTTCTCGCTCTAACCACAACTGGAAAATTAGGTTCTTTTGGAAGCATTGAATTTAATAAACATTTAGCTGTAAGCTTCACTAAATCAAAGCACTGTGAAACTTACAAGTGTCATCATAAATGGACCCAGACGTAGAAGAGATAGAACGTCTGGTTATGTGAATTTGAAAGGATAATCAAGACACGTGGCAAAATGCTGTTCTACATGGGGCTTCGCTTAAAACAGGGGTCCCCAATCTGTGTCCCATGACCCAGTACCGGACCATGGCCTATTCGCAACGGGGCCACATGAGTCGTGGGCTGGTGCACATGCATGTGTGCAACCCCACTGACACAAGTGGCAGGTGCTGATGAATGCAGTCCCACTCGTGTGAGTGGCACCCCAAAGGCTTCTCCCTTGCATGAGTGGAGCTGCGCATGCATGCGCACCAGCCCGCTTCTCACATGGCCCAGTTCCCCTCTCTCCCCCTCCCCCAGTTGGGCTGCCAAGCCAAAAGCTCCAAAAGCAGAACGGTGAGAGCAGAGGCTGAGTGGAAGAAGTGTACCCTGCTCAGCTTTGCTGACTCACTGAGGCTGCCTGAGTAGGACAACCAATCCACTTTTGGGGCATTGGGCAGCCTCATTAAGCTGGAAGGAGCATGAGATCTTGTGCTGCTTCAAGCCTTCCATCCCTTTGCAAAAGCTTTTGGTGTGGAGAAGCCTGAAGGAGCCGAAATCGCACTCCAGAGGCTTCTCTTCCCTCTTGCATGAGTGGAGCTGTGCCTGCATGCATGCGGACATGCCATCCTGGTTTCCCTCCATGTCCCCACAGCCAGGCAAACAAAGATTGGGGACTACTGCCTTAAAGAATACCCAGAATACAGAATAACAGTTATATAAAAGTCTCGTAATCCGAACCCCACCCAAGCAAGAGACCAAGCAAGCATTCTGCACAATGGCTGTCCAACCTCTTGTTAAAAACCTCCAGTGATGGAGCACCCATAACTTCTTCAATATGGTAGTCCCAATCACACTGTCAGGTCCCAAACCAAAGAAAATGTGAGTTGATTCTTTACAGTTTCACACTAATAGACAAAATCTTGCCAGATCGAGCACTCTGCTATCTACATCTACATCAGCTGCATTATTGCACCTTGCAAATCCTTCAACTGTGCATCTACCTGTTGCTGATGCTGCAATGAGGCTGTTGTTAATTGCTATGACATAATCAGCAATGCCTGTGCATCCATTGATATTTGTGAACCTGACAGTGCACCAAATGGGTAAATAAACCTTTCTTCAAGTGAATCCACGGCACTTTCTCTTAGTGTACATAACACAATTTTTTTTATTAGAGCTCTTCATTTCTTTCCAAGGTTATTCATGGTGAAGCATCTTATCCATTTATTGGATTAAATTATTACAGTAATTGACTTACAACAGTTCATTTAGTGATCATTCAAAGGTATAATTGCACTGAAAAAACTGGCTTAGGATCATTTTTCACGCTTACCACCCTTGCAATATCCCCAATTCAGATGTTTGGCAACAAATCCATAAGCAAAGGGGTTCCCTGATGCTTGGTGTACATTCAAAGTCATATTTCTTTTCAGAATAAGCTGCTCCTTTGTATTCCAATCAAGTCAAAAAAGTATAATGTAATATATATATATATATATATATAGAATAATGTAATGTAAGAATAACGTAATGTTTGGGGAAAAGATGCAACAAAGCACTCCAACACTGGAGGCCAAGATGGAGAGGACCTGCACAGCCATCATGTATTTGCCTTTGGTGTTGAGGTAGATCTAAATATTTGTCTTGGGAAACAGAGAAAAGTAAATGGGTCTCCCAGTGCTTGATATTGTTTTTAACAAATTGGGTGTTGCTTAAAATGTAAGTATAAAGCAGACAGAATAAGCTTCCCTAAGAAATTATCATTTTTATCTAAAAAAATTTCTTTGGGAATAAAGGTAAGCAAATGGGTCTCAAGCTGCTTGCTAAATTGTGCACATTTAAAATCACATTTCTGTTTTGCTTTTCAAAATAAGCTGCTCCTTTTTATTTAGATCAGGTCGAAAAAGAATAATGTAGCATTTGGGGAAAAAGATACAACCAAGCAGCCCAGCACTGGAGGCCAAGATGGAGAAAACCTGCACGGCCACCATGTACTTGCCCTTGGTGCTGAGGTAAGCGGGCACAAAGGAGACCCAAACGCTACAGAAAACCAGCATGCTGAAGGTGATCAGCTTGGCTTCATTGAAGGCCCCAGGCAGCCTTCGGGCTGCAAAAGCTACTATGAAGCAGATGGCTGCAAGGAAGCCCATGTAGCAGAGTGCTGTGTAGAACATGGCAACAGAGCCTTCATTGCACTGCAGAACAACCTCTCCTGCTTGGGAATGCATATCTGAATCTGGGAAGGGGGGAGAGGTACTCAACCAGATAGCACAGATTGTAATTTGGACAACAGAACAGGAAAGGACAATGGAGTTACCTAAAGGCTTCCCCAGCCATTTCCTCACACTATTTCCTGGCTTGGTGGCTAGGAAGGCCAGCACCACCATGATGGTTTTGGCCAAGAGAGAAGACACAGCCACTGAGAAAATGATGCTGAAGGCTGCTTGACGCAGAAGGCAGGTGGCTTTCCTTGGCTGGCCAATGAAGAGGAAGGAAGACAAGAAGGACAGCAGAAGGGAAATAAGGAGCAGGTAAGATAGGTCCCGGTTGTTGGCTTTGACTACTGGAGTTTCCAGGTGTTTAACAAATATGCTTAAAACAAAGCCAGTGCTCAAAGAGAAAAGTACAGTAACAGAAGTAAGGATGATCCCCAGATCTTCTGTATAGGATAGGAAGGTTATCACCTTAGGAACACACTGAATTCGCTCCTTGTTAGGTTGCTGGTCCTTGGGGCATCTCACACACTGTTCAGCATCTGCAAAGAACAAATACAATACCCACATTCTTCACTGGTGTGTAAATCCTTCAATGATAAAGAGATTAACTTAATGTTGAATCCTATTCAAAAAAATAGAATAAAATAGAATGAATGAACTGGAAGGGACCTTGAAGGTCCTCTAGTCCAGCCCCCTGCTCAAGTAGGAGAACCTGTCCTATACCATTTCAGATATGTGACTATCTAGTATATTCTTAAAAACATCCAGTGATGGAGCACCCACGATTTCTGGAGGCAAGCTGTTCCATTGGTTAAATGTCCTCACTGTTAGGAAGTTTCTCCTTAATTCCAGGTTGCTAAACAGACCCAAATCCTGCAACTATTCTTCATATGTTTTAGTCTCCAGGCCTTTGGTCATCTTCTCAGAATGTATTCCAAAATCTCAACATCTTTTTTGTAACATGGTGACCAAAATTGGTTGCAATATTCCAGGTGCGGTTCTTACTGGAGTTTATAAAGCATTACTAATACTTCAGGTGATCTTGATTCTATACAATCGAGGATTGTATTCGCTTTTTTGGCTGCTGCTGCACACTGCTGGCTCATATTCAAGTGATCATCCACTGGGACTCCAAGATCCATCTTACAGTTACTGGTTTGGAGTCAACTCTTGCCTAATCTGTACTTATAGCTTTGATTTTTTCTGCCTAAATGTAAAACTTTGCTTTTCTCTACACTGAAATTCATTTGTTGGATAGGGCCCATTGTTCATGTTTGTCAAGATCTGTTTGGATCATGATCTTGTCTTCTGAGGTGTTGGTTATTCCTGCCAGTTAGTGTCATCTGCAAATTTGATGAGTTCCCCTTCTATTCCCTCATGTAAGTCATTTATGAAGATATTGAACTACTCGTAGATAGTGGATAGTGACTACTGATTGGGTGTGGTTATCAGCCAGCTACAAATCCATCTGGTGGTGGTGGTGTTGTCAATTCCACATTTTTGTAGCGTACCAAGAAGTAGGTTGTGATCTACATTGTCAAGTGTCTTACTTAAATCTAAGTATACTATGTCCACAGCATTCAACTATTTTTGAGTAACTTTCATTACACTGAGTGTAGGGAATTGCTAAGAGAATGATTTGGAGATATTGGAATACAGCCGAACAATGATGAAAACCATCTTGAATGCATTTGGGTCAATATAAAAGGAAAAAAGAATGACATTGCATAGATGTATACTACAGGCCACCCAACCAAACAGAAAAAATAAATGAACTTTTTGCTAATCAGTTAAGTAAGGTTTGTAGGAAGAACACCAATGTGTTCTGGTAATTGGTGACTTTACCTAACCTGACATTAACTAGGAGGTAAACTCTGCACCTAGGAGGAGATCAAACAGATTCCTGACAAACCTAACAGACAACTACATCTTTCAAAAGTAGAG
>JANHJO010003507.1:52276-67332 GCA_032468235.1 Pseudoxyrhopus heterurus | reverse complement strand
TCTGGTGCTTTGGAAAATAAGTTGACCCCCTCTTCTTTGTGGCAGCCCCTCAAATACTGGAATACTGCTATCATGTCCTCTTCTAGTTCTTCTTTTCTCTAGACTGGCCATATCCTATTCCTGCAACCGTTCTTCATATGTTTTTGTCTCCAGGCCCTTAATCATCTTAGTTACTCTTCTTTGCACTTTTTCCAAAGTCTCAACATTTTTTTAATAATGTGCTGACCAAAATGGATGCAGTATTCCAGGTGTGGACTTACTAAGGATTTATAACGTGGTACTAATACCTCACGTGATTTTGATTCTATGCCTGTTTATTCAACCAAGGATTATATTAGATTTTTTGGCTGCTGCCACACAATGCTGGCTCATTTTTTCCTTATAAAGCATGCTTAAGGAATATCATTTTCTCATAATGAGTTTCTCTGCTTTTGAGACAATCGAGGAACATCCCACTCCCATAAAAAAAATGAGCTTTTTTCTAAATTGGACCATATTGGATGCTTATTGTTAATTATCACAAATTCAAGGCCTACCATACTACTATTTTTCAAGTCAGTTATAACTAACATGTCACTTTATTTTTTTCTTTTTCTCAGCTGAAGTAATTAATTGATCTTAAATCAACTTAATTAAGAGCAAAATGTTTTGTTTTTAAGATTCAAATAATTACACATTTGGAAACATAGATTCATCAACTTGACCTGGAGTTGCAGTGTCAATTATTTCAGGATTAGATTTTATATTCTGAAGTGTTAAGTTCAGGCACCGTTCTTGTAGCTCTTTGTTGATAGCTAGTAATATTCCTGCCAGGATTGCTGTGTGTTTACATTACTTCCACTTCAATGCCACTGATAAAACAGTCAAGCCAAAAAACAAGAAGAGACAGGTGGCATAGCATCAACTGATTTTTTTTCGACCAAATAAAATAAAATAAAAAAGGCTATCACAAATAAATTTCTACCATTTCAGTTGGAAAAGTTAAATGATGTCATTTGCTGAATATCTGTTCCCTGCATTTTTCCTATGAATGAAGGTGCAGACCTATGGTGGTGCTGAAGCACCAAATGAATGAACAGATAAAATATTCAACATATTTGAAGATTAAACATTTGGTCCCCAAAGATCAATTGTCTTTATCATGATTAGGAAATAGAAGAGGGTTTTTGTGACACATTTTGTCCTATCAGAATAATGCACAAGTTATCCTTCCCATCTTCTGTAGCTCCACTGTTTTGAACTTTTCTCCTGTCTGATTTCTCTAATCTCTCCAAATTACCATTATATGGATCAGCATATTACTTTATACCTTCCGCTATATTGATTTGATGGATAGAGTAATCTACATGCTGATGACTGATAATGAACAATGTTTGCAGCTAAAATATTAAGCACTGCCTTATTACGTTGTCTCTGTACCTTATTGTCTCAGTCCATTGTCGCATTATTAGAAATATTAGATATATTTATAGAATATAGAAATATTAGAAGCTATCAGCTGTGTATGAAAAATATTTTTTTCATAGATACTGAAGTGAGTGTGGGTAAAATGAGAGTGATGAAGGAAATTAGATGGAACATAAAAATGAGTGATCTGTACAAAATACGGTAAGTTCACCAAGGTCTGCAAAGAGCAGAAATGAGGATTGAATCACAAATATATGAAAGAAGAATGACTGGATTTAAGGAAAGGTAAGCCCCAAAAAGTGATTGTTGGATGGAGTTGAAGTGACGTATCTCAGAAATATTGAGCTGAGACATTTAAAGAATAAAAGGTAGAATAAAGATAGAATAAAAGAAATAATAAGAGATAGGATTCTGTATGGATGTGTTGAAAGCAATATTTTTTGAAGTTTGACATTCTTGAAAATGTATCTATTATGAATTATGTTTACATTTAAACAATTTAAATTTAAAACATTATTTTTTTAAAAAAAATCACTTATAGTCCTCAAAAATTAAAAACGTTTGCAGGATTTCCCAAAATCAAGTAGCTGCTTTAGTTAGAGCTAAGCCTTCTTAAACTAAGCTGTCAGGTGTGGTGAAATACTGGCATAGGGCTTGATTCAGAGCTATAATTGCAGGAAAAGGTCTTATGAAATTTATGTGAATTACAGTTCTGTGAACACATATTCCACCCACCACCCCCTTTTTTTAGATTTTTGGAAGAGTTGCATATCATTATCACTAAGGGTTGTCTAACTTTCATGTTGATTTTGCTGTTAAGAAAGGAAATATGAACAAAGAACTCATGCCAACATTTGGTGCTTTTTTCAGTATGCCTATTTCCATACGGAAAAAAATGGAAACAAAGAGGTAGAATAGATTATGACAGAGAAGTTAGAATTGTTGGTGATGATCATCTTCACTTATTTGCATTCAGAATCAAAGTTTTATGATTGATTATTTTGTTAAAGGTGCTTTGCCAGCACACAATGATTGTCTATCCCTCTTATAATCTAACATACTCTAATGAATATAATATAATCACTACTGATTTGAAGGTGCATGCACACATACATCGAATTTTTAAGCTTTCCCTCACTATGTTAGCAGATTTTGAATTTGTCCAAGATTTTTATGCACTAGAAACGTTTTTCCTTGGACAAAATTCTTGTTGCTTCTTTTTGCAGAATGGAGGATCAGAATCTTTTATTCATTTTAAGATCACAACATCCATTGGATTTAGTCTTTCTAGCTTTTAAACAATCATTATTTCCTAAGATCATGATTTCATTTCTTTCATCTTCCCTTAACCAAAGCACATATCGCTTTTTGTCTATTAAGATATTATTTAAATTAATTTCATATACCCTATACTCCTATGAATTCCACATGTGACTGCAGCATGTTTATTTTCAACTTTTTTTTTCAGATACTAGATTTTTGTGTGTGTGTGAAGAAAATTTCAAGGCTGAAATTGGTCCTGATAAATACTGGAGGCAAGGCTACAATCCAGGCAGTAATTTTTATCTGCTCTCTTTGCTATAAAGACAGATGTTGATTCTATAAATGAACATCATCACAGTGTCCTTTGTGTATTTAATAATAATTACTATGAATAACTATTTACAGAAAAGAAAAACCAACAGTCATTTGCCACACACAAATGCCAGTAACTATAGAGAATGATTAGATGGGACACCCATTCTAGTAGTTTAAAGCTATCATGTCCATGGGAACAGTTCACTGCTAATTCTAGAGATATGCATCATAATAGCAGTCTTGTGGGATTGCTTTGTTGTGGGAAAAATACTACTTAAATTAGAAACCAAAGCAATTTGAGATAGAAACAACAACAAAGTGTTTTTTTTCAATGACATGTAATTATAGTGATCACTGGACTCCTCCCCAGAGGAACACAGGAAAGTTCTGAAATCTACAAGGTTACAGGTTATATACAGGTAGTCCTCAACATACAATCACAACTGAGCCCAAAATTTCTGTTGCTAAGTGAAACTTTTGTTAAATGTGTTTTGCCCGATTTTACGATTTTGCCACAGTTGTAAGTGAATCACTGCAGATGGTAAATTAGTAACACAGTTGTTAAGTGAAATGTTTTTCCCTATTGACTTTGCTTGTCGGAAGGTCGCAAAAGGTGATCACATGACCCCTGGAAACTGCAACAGTCATAAATACGAATCAGTTGCCACAGATCTGAATTTTGATCATGTGACCATGGGGCAGCTGCAAGGGTCATAAGTGTGAAAATCACTTTTTTCAGTATGTTGTAACTTTGAATGATCACTAAATGAACTGTTGTAAGTCGAGGACTACCTGTACCCTCTGGAAATGATACTTATAAAAGCAATATACATTTATAACACAGTTCTATTGCAAGAATATAGGATTTGGTAACAATACAGTATGTTGTAACCCTATTATGGGCAGAACCGGCATCTCTACATTCTACTCTTCTAACAAGGCTCCAAGCTCACCCATCTCCATTAATACTAGCACACTTATGACATATGTTTTATCTTTTATTGTACTAATATATTGATTCCCTTCATATCATAGAAAACACAACAATCAGGGTATTTTTAAAAACAATATACATGTCTCCTTCATTTCCAGGGTCTTTATAGAAGAAGCCAGCATAGGTGGAAATGGCTGTAATTATTTTGTTGTTGTTGCAAGAGTGGAAATATATAAGTTTAAGTTTAGAAAGTCAAGCAACCATGGTTGAGGAATGAAGGAAATTGGCAAACAAAGGTCAGTTGTTGAATATTTGAGAAAATGCTTACTCTACCAGAGCTAGGACTTTTAGGATATACAATCTACAAGCCGATTAACTCACTGAAAGCATTGCTGCAATGCAATAAATCAGCAGTCCGGATAACTTTTTTTTCTACTCCCCTTAAGTTTTCAATGTCAAATCATCATCGTACCATCATACTGTCTGTTCACTTGGAAACTGCCATCATCACCTCACTCATTCACTGTCTTCAGTGATACGTGGCTAATTGACATATGAGCTTGCTTTGTTCTGCACTTTCTGATTTCTATCAGTCCCCCCCCCCCTCTCTTTAATGCTCTAGGTGAAATTTAGCCTCCAAACATTTTGGATGCCCTATTTTCTGTTTGGCACTATCTGCGTGGTGAACAGGCTTTTCTCTCTGTCACAGTGAAAAACAGCTTTGCTAAGGCTGATCAAGCAGTCAGAGTGTAATTCCCACACACCTTCCAAATTTTGTGTCCTATTTGCTCAGGCTGACATATTTATTACTGGTTTCAGTCTTGCATGATCAACTTATCTAATGTACTGTGTAGTGCAAAGTAGGAGGGAGAACTCAATAAAGCCAAGTCAAGAGTGCCAAGATGGTCCTTTGGGCTTTTGAACAGGGAAACATTGCAAGCGGAAGTGTGTTCCCCTGCAAAGCACTAACAATACGCCTGCCGATATTTCTCACTAAGCAGGAAATCCAAGATTACTTGGCTGTAGATAGTGAGAGGATTTATTCTTTACAATGGAAGATGGCTCCCTTAATACTTGCAGCCAAGTTATAAGCCCCAGTGATGGCTTTCTTGAAATAGTTGCCAATTTAAACAGAGATAAAAGGAGGTAAGATAAGAGATTCCGTATCCTGGGGACTTCAAAGAAAAATATACATTTTCATTTATAATCTTGTGGTGGGTTAAAGTGCTGAGTCAGTTAAAAACTGAAAATACAGCATTGTAGTGTAAAGCTGTGATTGTAAACTTACTGCCCCTGTGCATTTTTTTTTGTTGAAATTGTAGAGGATTGCTTCCTAGCTAATGAATATATAAATTGATTTTTTTGCTTGAAGATTGGCATAATATATTTCCATGTGGAGCTTTATTTTTTTTAAAAAAAAATCAGAATTGTTGAAAAAGCAGGTTGGATGAAATATATAGCATGGTGGAGTTTAATGAAGATCTGAATGGAAGCTTTGGAGTGTTTGCATTCCTAAGCTGTACACCATTTGGTTCACTTATTTGAACAGGTAGAGTCTAAAGTCTTCAGGCTATAGTCTAATATGTTTGCCCCTTTTCGATGATGGTAGAGTACTTCAAATTGCATTTTGTATTGATTATTCAAGTTCATTTTTCAAGGGAATAATAAACAGACTCTTGAGGCCAGGAATGTGGTCTAAAACAATTACATAACCAGAATAATTATTCTGTTTTCTTTCAACACAGTGGAATTGCAAGCCTGTGACCCATTTAGATAATGAAATGTAATACAGGAACAATCCTTTCAACACAAATGTGTAGGTGTTTAAGGATGAGTTTAAGGTAGACTGTGGCCATTAGTTTACAGAAGTGATGAAACCATGGAGAAACAGTCTGAAAAATAATAATTTTTTAAATTTATATGCTGCCTGACTCCCACAAACTGTGGAATCATACTTCTGTGATTGTAGAATGATCCAATTGGTAACAAATCTGCAGGCATTTAAAATTCTGTGAATCAATTACAAAACCAGAGAATTCCACACTCCAGTTTATATGTCTTCAAAGTGCTTTTTCCTCTGTGGATCTTATCACAATCTGTATTATTATCCTCTAATCCAGGCCTGTCAAATTGGCGGCCCGCGGCTAGATACGTCACACACAGGCCATGCCTGGCTCCGCAAAGGCAAAAATGTGATATGTCATGATCCGTCCCGTGACACGATCAAGTTTGACACCCATGCTAATCAAACTTTTGTGTGTGTGGCTTCAAGTTAATGCAGTTTTCCTGGCAACATTTTCAAAGGTAATTTTCCATTGCCTTATTTCTAGGAACAAGAGAAGTAACTAGTACAAAGTGACTAGTACCCAGCTGGCTTCATGTATAAACTGGTATAGTGATTAAGGTGCTGTCGTGAATCCAGGAGATTGAATTTTAGGCTTGACTTAGACACAAATCTGGCTAAGTGACTTTGGCTCAATTATTTTCTCTCAGTCCAACCCATCTCACAGGCTTATTGTTGTAGGGAAAGATAGGAGACAAGAGTATTGTGTATGTTCATGGCCTTAAGTTTTACATATAAAGAAAAAGCAGGATAAAATACAACAACAACTAGAACTAACAATATCCTAGTTTCTAATCTGGTGTCTTAACCCTGTACCAGGCCAGCTCTCTTTAATGAACCCAGTATACTGAAAACAAAAATACCAGGACGCAGTTGCAAATCTAATGAAAAGATGCATCTGTTCTATTCAGTGCTTATAATTTGCTATCTCAAGAGCAACAGTAAGGGTGAGGGAGAAGAATAACCCCTACATTCTTTGCCTAAGCATCTGGTGCCCATCCAAATGCTGGATTGAAAGACATGATGCAATCCCATTCTTCAGCTTCTTTCTTGATTGTGTGAGGTATCTGTGCTCCACTTTGTGAAGTGGTTTCCAAGGGCCATCAACACTGTTTCTACAGAGAAGCCATGGATAACCTTAATGGGGTGAGAAAGGCAAGCCACTTAAGGCAAGTATTGCTGGCAAATGAATTTCTTATTAAGTGCTGCTGAGAGGCTCAGAGTGTTAAGATAACTGGGCACTGGATCAGCAGCACTGTGATAAAGTTTATTCTTCAATTATTCCGAGATGCTGACTGACATGATTTTATCCTAGCACCTCATTCTCCCTGTGAAAAAGAGGCTGTGTGTAAATGAATACAAATTCTCAGTGTGTAAAGAGCATGTTCTGAATATTCCAGGCATTTGGCAGGCATTACGTCAGTAATCTTAAATATAGAAATAGCCATCAGCATTGGTTCCACATTGAAAAGGGGGTAGAAAGTTCAAAAGTGATGTTTTGCCTAAAATTACCTTACAAACCCATTGCAGATGTTTTTTTGGGGGTGGGAGGGCTGGAAAAAGAATTGGGGAAGTTCTTAACTAGCTGCTACAAACGAAGTCTAATATCTTGTGGTCCTACTATACACTGTGTGGATACCTTGCAAGGAGAAATTCCAGTGTAATACAATGGCACCTTTCCTTAGCACAGGGGTGTCTAACTTGATTTCATTGAGGGCCACATCAGGATTGTGTTTGACTTCTGGGGTGAGGGGTGGGGGGCATGGCGAGGGTGAGCCTGGTCAGCTCCACATCACTCTTGTGATCAAATGCCACTTTTGTAGTAGTTTGTTTTGCTAGCACTCTGCCAGTGAAAACAGAGCTCGTGAGGACTGTGTGCTGCCCTCCCGGCCTCCGTTTTCACCTGCGACAGCCTCCTGCACCACTCTGCCAGTGGAAATGGGCTCCGTTTTCCCTGCCAGAGAGCTGCAGGAGGCTGTTGCATCTGAAAACGGAGCCCGGGAGCTCTTCAGCTCCGTTTTCGCTGGCAGAGGCCCCATGGGCCGGTCCTTCGCTGTTTCCAGGGCAGCCATGCAGGCCAGATCTAAGCATCACACAGGCCTGACCCAGCCCGCAGGCCTTGAGTTTGACACCCCTGGCTTAGCAACATCAACAACAAGCAAACTGTACCATAAGAAACAAAAGCCACCCCTGCCATAACCTTAAACTGTTTTGGCTAAGCCAAATAGATTACAAAAGATTAAAATTCACTGGCTGGAATCTTTGTTGAAGATTGAAGTCAAATCTCCCTGGGAAGTGATTCCCAATGCTCCCAATTCACCTGATCCCACTTGCTCTCTATGAATCCAGTAGCTATTACCTGATGACTTCTGCTGCAGATCTTAATGTCAGCTTCATGTGAGTTTAGGCAAGCAGATTCTAATGTCAGCTTTGTCTGAGTTTGTCCAGTTCTCCAGATAACCTGAATACAAGTGGCAGGAAGCAATCTTGAGAAAGAAAACTGTCCTAGTCTATCATTTTGTTCCCACAGTAACCAATTGGGTGATTATATAAAGCTCACGAAAAGAACTATGACAAGCTCATCATGGTACCTTTCAAGTCACATTCTCTAGACTAGAACCAGTTCCAGTGGTTTTCCACTGGGGAGGAATATAATGTTATCAACTTTTCTTGCTGCATAGCATCAGCCTTTCTAGCAACACCAGTCTAATCTCTTTGAGCACAGCGAGAGCTTTATCTCGACAGAGACATACTGTCAATACTGCTACTGGATAGCTCTGATTGTAAGCCTGGTTGGATGACTGAGGATTGAGCCAGTAGGTAGCTATGCAGCAATTGGGGCTAAATGTCTACAAATCAAATCAGGCCAGTGATGCAATCAATTTTCTGCAATGCATCAGATATAATCCTCATCTTGGTTTGAGCTTGCATGACTCACACTGAAAAATCCAAAGTGTTACACCCTTTCCTTCTAAGACAGAAAGGGAACATTAGGAAGTATAGAATAACTCTAAAGCCACTACAAAACAGTAGTAGATTCTGAGAAGCTGTCAACACAAAACACATCTGTGTAATAGAAGGCTGAAATCTTATCTCTATTTTCCCGATGGTTTTTTTTTTTTGCTTTCTTATTATATCACTGGCATTACTATTTTTTTCCTGTTATAGATCATGTTCCCTTGTTATACCTTGTCGTAGGATTTAATTGAATATGGATAGTCCAGGGAAACTTCTGTTTTCATATATACACACATTTTTTGGCAATATATTAAATTAGCCAAGGTATGTGTATATATGTATATGTACATTGTATATGTATGTGTATGTGTATGTATACATTTATACATATGTATTTATATATACACATACATACGCACACACAAACACTCATTCATACATACCTTGGCTAAGTAATACTAGTTTTACTATATTGCCAAAAGAAATGTGATAGCAGTTTTTATGTATGATACTGGATGAGAATAGTTTAAAAACTATGATTAAAAACACAATACAGCACTACACTTCCACCAGGGATTGACAACTGGGTTATAGAAAAGCATGAAAGATTTAATTAGTAAGACCTGTATGCAATTACGCATGTTTGTGATTTCTTTCTTAAAGAGTAGTGTCTCTTACATTCCTGTAAGGAATTGCAATAAAGCAATCTGTGTAGTAACATGTATTATTGTTATTAATCAGATCATACAGACAATCCCTTATAGCAACTCTTCTCCTGGTGCCAACTGCAGTGTGGCCACTGTCTGCAGGCTCTTTTGATGCATCTTAGCAAGATTTTTTCAAAAGGTATCCTTGTATATAGTTATTTCATGAATAATTGTGTTTGGGGGTTTTAATGATTACTTAAATCACTTCTCAAACTGGATTTCAATCCAACCTCTGGACTGAAATAATAGTAATCAAGCAGATCTCTTGTTTTTATATTTGAATATTCAGTAACTTTCAAACAAAATTGTTTCTTTGGCCAAACTTATAAGGCTGGGGTTAGGCCTGAAATATATAATTTAGTGATGAAACTCCAGACCATTTAAGAGATGATCCCAGGGGGCTGGTGCTGGGAAAGACTGCATTAATTTCTGGGATAAGAGAGCATTTGATCTTGTGTACCAGACTCATTCAACATGAAACCACTAAGGGAAGCATCCAACAATCATTCATATATTGATGATTCCTTGTTTGGTTTCTTGTTTCGATCTTCAGACCCTGGGAGGCTTGGTTTTCAGTAGACAGTAGACAGAATGTGATCTTCAGACCCTGGTTTTGTATTTTTTATCTTCAATGCCAGGCACAACATTTGAAGGAAAATATAAAAAATTCAGAAGCATTAATTCACTAAGTTTTAGCAGGCTTGTAGGCCTTACTTCAATGTTACTTTGCCATTATAGATGCTAACCCTAGGCTCAGATATTGAAACATCTGTATCTCAATTGTGAAAGTGACCAAGATAATGGAACATTGCCAGAATAAAAGGTTTAACTTATATTTCAAATCTGTTTTGCTCCTCACTAAGACTCATACCATATTGCTTTTATTCAAAGTGCAGTATGTGGTAGTTATAAATATTCCCTTATGTCTCCTAAGGGAAAGAGCTTAATGGGCACTCTAAATACGGAAGCTAAGAAGAATGATTGGATGGTTCATCAGAAAGATCCCTAGAGATGTATTTGCCATTGTCAGTTCTTGAAAGATAACCAATTGTTAATCTTCCATAAAATATCATTTAGGCCATAGTGATTTAGCTAATATGTGGTTTGAAAACTATCCTAGGTTTCCCTTTTGGTTTTACAATAGAGAAGAATAAAGATGGACAACTGAAATAAATTGGGTTTTATTATACATAGAGTTCTTTGCAGAGATAGAACATTTTGGTTACTCAATTTTAATGCCATTTGAAAGGTTATAACTGCAGAGAACCCTATTCACTAACTCAACCTTCATTTACAATAAAGACTGATCATAATTGAAATTCATGGGGTTCATGTCAAATCAACTGAGCAGCCTCTGCAAATGTTTTAGAAAATGAAAGGGCTATCCTTGCTTTTGTTGCTGATGTTAAGAATTGTTACCACTTTTCTAGCATTTTAGTCCTGTACACTCTACATTTCTGCTGATTTTTTTCTATCATTGGAATACTTCTGGACCAGTGGGATGCAGTAGACAGAATGTGAAAGTGAGCAGGGCCAAGATTAAATTACCTGTCAAACATAGTGTTCAGTAACATCTCATGGGTTCCTGAGGGAAATCACAGCCGTCATGTAAATTTGTAGTGGAAATTATTTTATATTCTTGCTTAAAAACCTGTGAGATATGACACTAAGGCAGCCCTGGGAAGATCTGAACAAATAACATGCTGGTTATCTATAGACATTCTCAGTGATCCATGTCATGGATGTCCCAAAGGTGCTTTTTCAAGAGGCAACTGGACTTTCTTGTTAGACGTTTCACTGCTCATCCATGGTGGGGAATGGAAGAATTCTTGGATGAGAAGTGAAATGTCTTCAAAGAAAATCAAGAAAATTCACTTGTCTCTCGAAAAAGACCTTCGGGACTACCATGCTGATTCTTTGCTACAATTCTTTTGCTACAGTTTGAGTAGCAAACAAACCAGTATAGCTTTCTCCATGGCTTATTTGAATGTTACTGTATGTAGAGGGTCATTATTGCTATTCAGAAAAGGAATTGAAGTGTAACATTACATGGACACACACACACACAATTATATATATTTATATACTATATGTATGTATGTATGTATGTATGACCATTTTTCACACTTATAATCCTTGCAGTATCTCCATGATTACATAATCAAAATTCAGATGCTTGGCAACTGACTCATCTTTATAATGGTTGCAGTGTCCCAGGTCATGTGATCCCCTTTTGCAACCTTCTGACAAGCAAAGTCAATGGGAAAGCCAGATTCACTTAACAACCATGGTACTAACTAACAACTGCAGTGATTCGCTTAACAACTAGGACAAAAAAAATAATAAAATGGGGCAAATTTCACTTTAAAATGTCTCAAAAAATTTAGGCTCAATTGTGGTTGTAAGTCAAGGATACCTGTACATATGTTTGTATGTATTTATGTTTACTTGATTTTTGTGATTCTCCCTAAGCAGTCCATGAGATGTTGATGGCCATTATATTAGATGGGGTTAATCCTGGCCCTATTCACATCCGTATCTTCTCCATTGCATCTCATAGACCTACATTTATCATGCAGAGAGCTGCCAACTATAGTTTGAAAACATTAATAAGAAATGTATGGAGTACAGCAGTAAAATGCTAAAAAGAGGCAATAATTCCGACAGTAAAAGAAACAGCATTTTTGATAGTGTTAGATTTGGTTTTATTGCCATCCAAGATACAGAATTAAAAGTTGCTTCTGCTTGAAAATGTGGCAAAGTTCCAGATTTTGTCTTGAAATTTCAAGATGGAAAATTGTAATTGCCTGAACCAGCACTCAATTTAGCTGGTCTGCTTTGGCTCTAATCAAATGGTAGTATTTGGAAGTTATTCAGTAAAATATTTGTACAAGCTGTCCTCCTTCCATCTGCTTCATAAAGGAGGTTAACCATCAACCTCATTCCCATTCCTCATCTTCATTCTCCAAAATACAGACCTGTTTGAATTATTCTAATTAAACATTCCCACTGAAGAAAAAAAGAAGTGGAAATGACAAATATTCGAATGTCTGATTTGACTCTTTTTAAATAGAGACAAAGCTATGGAAACAAGTTATATAATGTACTGCTTTCAGCAATACAAAATGCATTTAAGGGAAAATGGTAGCATTTCTCCATTGTAGTAGTAACGGACGTTCATAAAGATTGCTGATTAACATTTAGGAAATAATGAACAGAAGCAACTTCATCTGCATTATTACAACATGTACATATTTTGTTTTTGAAAAATAAAATACATCATGGTTGATCTTCATAAAGAGGAAACCCCAATCAAAGCTAAAGTCATACTGAGAGGAAACAGACCAAAGAGAAATGGTGGAGGCATTGCCTTGTACAATGCTCTAATGGCTTGAAATCCTATGCAACAAGATATTCAAGTTACAATTGCAAACAATTTATATAGGAAGAAAAAAATATTGATTTTTTTGCAAGGATTCACAAACAGCTTTCTAAAACCCTGAAGAGAAAATAGAAGGATGGGCACATAACTGAAGAATGCAATGTAATCTCAAGAAACTGTAGGAACTGTGTTAGAAAGGCTAAAGTTCAGAATGAGCTAGGGCTTGTAAGTGATACCAAAAATCATAAAGGTTTTCATGCAGGAAAACTAAAGAGGATGTAGATTTCTTGTAAGAAGAAAGTGGTGAACTGATATAGTAGCTGGTGAGAAGGTATAATTTTTTAACTCCTATTTTGCATCTGACTTTCTCAGGAGGGAAATGGAACCTTAAATGAGCATTGTTTTATTACCGGGACAAGAAGAAAACTATATATTAGGGTAGACATGAAGACAGTAAGAGAAAGAACTTAACTAATTTAAATTAATTCAAGACTCTAGGACTTGAATGATTTTGATGGAACGAATCCCACAGTATTGAAGGAAATAGCAGAGTGACTACAGAGCTGCTTGGGACATCTAGAAGTTCTCAGATGGCTGATGAGATTCTGGAGGGGAGAGAAGAATAGTCCCAACTTCAAGAAAGGGAAAGAGGAAAACTTGGGAAACTACAGACCTGTCAGCCTGCACATATTACTAAACACCACATTTATGAGTATTTGGATAGGCATGCTACAACAGGAGCTAGCATGGTTTATCGCAAACAGATTGTGCCAGACTAAATTTATCTATTTCTTTGATAAGTTCTTTACTAGGAAATTAAGCTCTGTGCGGATTAAAATATTAAGGCATTTAAATTATCTGGGTATGTTTAGTTTACAGAAGAGACAACCTAGGGCATGTGTATGATATTACTCTTTACGTATCTGAAGATTCATCACACAGAAAAGAGAAGGAACTTATTCACTATTGCCCCAGAGGGCAGGACTAGAACAAGTGTATTAAAATTTCAGTAAGGTTCAGGATAAACATCCTGACTACAAGAGTTGTCAATCTTTTAAAACAAAATTCTTGCAAAATAGTGAGTTCTCCTGCAAACAGAGACGCTGCTGTTAGAGATGCTGTAGTGAATCCTGCACTGGGCAATGAGTAGGGCTAAATAACCTTTTAAGTACCTTCCAATTCTTTTGTCCTTCAAAAGGTAATAATGTTAAGAAGGAAATTTGACAGCTTCCTATGTCATATTCTTCGTGGCTGATTCCTGACTCAGAACTCAGCATTCCTAGGCAGAAGAAACCCAGAGAGATGATTTAAAACTAACAAAATGTCAAAAGTAATCTTCAGAAAGTCCTTAACAAAGCTGAATGCTGAAAAGGATTGGCCAAATAGGCAGCCACATTACTAGCGTATCTAGTTCCTCTAGCCGTGTCTTGGACTCTACTTAGTAAAGTGTACCGTTGCATCTATATTGGAGAAGACCTGCTTACTAATTCTGATTGTAGCCCACCGATAAAAACCCTTTCAAGTGGCCAGAGCAGCAACAGCAGCAGCAGTGTGTGGTGTTATGCCAAAACAGTGTTGTGATTCACATTCTGCCACTTTAGTGTGTACATCACAATGTTGCATGTACGTAGGAATGAGGAGGAGCTTTCACTGCATTGGCACAATCCTGCTTTCATCATTTTGATAAATGTGGAAAATCAAGAAGACACATTTCCAAACCTCCTATTACTTATGCCACTGAATAATATACTTAATGGGCCAGAATTCAATCATATTGAAAAATAGAGTTTAATATAGGATTAAGCCATTTAATGGCTAATTTATGTTCTATTATTCAGGGGTTTTCAAGAATATCTTTAAATAGGCTGCTTTTACTTGTAGAAAAGGGGTCCAAAGACTCTAAATCTACCTTCAGAAGCTTCGTGCCAAAAATAACCAACTCATCTGCTATTTTCTCTCCCTTTTTAGTGGTATTTGCCAAAGCAGTAATTTTAGAAACTAGCAGCAGTTTTGGATGGATTAAGGCTATCAGACTGGGCTGTAAAAATGCAGAAGACCACTGCATATCTCTATCCTATTATTTGTTCAGATGTTTGCCAATGTTTGGCAATTCTAGGCAGGATCTATGAATAAAATAATATCTGGGTTCACATGCATTAAGTATTGATTTAGATAGATAGACAGATAGATAGATAGATAGATAGATAGATAGATAGATAGATAGATAGATAGATAGATAGATAGATA
>JANHJO010003507.1:37813-52176 GCA_032468235.1 Pseudoxyrhopus heterurus | reverse complement strand
AACAGAGAAAACACAATTTCAGAACTGGGATGGGTGAAGATGGTTTTAAGTAGCCTCAATTATGGGCCTGGATGAGATGATGGTCTGGGATGGCTCAAGATGACCTTAAGGTATAGATTGAAACATGACCTTAAGGTATAGATTGAAACATACAATGAGAGGCATTCTTTCAGATTCTTTGACATCAAGCTGTGAAGGCATCACTTCTATTGATAGGTACTACCTTGCCAACAGGGGGTAAAGAACATAGGTATTTAATACAAAAAAAGCAGTACTTTTGTGGATACAACTGTAATTTTACATCTATAGTGGTTTAGTGAATTGCATATAAATAGCAGTTATAGGTTTATTATTTTGTTAATAACATGTTAATTCCTCCAGTGGCTAGAGGGAATTCTGATGTCTAGGATTGTGTATTAGGACATCCCAAAGTAGTTACTGCATTGTTTAATAATGGAAGTTCCAGTTCCAATTGAAGTCATAAATTGAGGACTACCTGTAAGGCAGCACAGCAGGATTTGATGGAGATTAACATTAAGGATGACAAAAAGCTTTATTCCAGTATTAGAAGAACGGCTAGGAGAAACGTTCTTCTATGGGGCTTAACAATAAAGTAAGTTACAGTGGGATAGGTTGCATTGCAAAGTGTTTAATTCTGCTCTTGTGGACAGCAAAACAGACGGCATAACAGTTATTTCAAGGAAGCCTTAGTTCAGAGCTCAGTTGCAGATTCTGGACTGAAGAAAAGCTTGGATTAAATCTTACTTCCAATTCTGGGTAGAGTTGGGGAAACATAAATCAGAATGTGGACTTCCTGCTTTTTAAAGATCTACCAGTTATGCTTATAAATGGCCTAGCATATATGAACCCAGCTACTCTGGTTATATTCAATAAATGATTATTAAACAGATGACACCTTAGCATGTTTTGTAAATATAGGTGACCTTTTTGCTGATGAAAATTTTTTGGTCACCTACCTTTTTAATATCTCAAGGAGAATTGCAGTAAACTGCATACATTCAACAGCAGAATGAAAACAGTTGAATTCAGCTTTGAAAGACTGTTGCATTATACCCAACAGGAAATGGCCATATGCAGCTGACATGATGATTCATAAATAGATATCTTTACATTCTGATACACAGATTGTGTGTATTACAGATGAGTAATTCAGGGCTATTCTTCATGGCCAAATTAAAGTGCTATTTAACACTTTAGTGCTACACTCATGCCAACAGAAACTTATAATAGTATAATTTTCGCTATCCCATTGGTGGTCCCTAGCTTAGCAATCATTGCTATCTATATACCATAGAGGACATGGTGTGATTGGGGGTGAAGATTCTTTTGGCTTCATTTTCCTTCCATTCCACCCAATATCACCAATTGGTGATATTCTGTAATTCTATAATCCTTTTTAACCCGGGATAGGTTGGGCAAGAGGTAAATTTGACAGATTGCTAAACTAGCAAGTTTAATCATTGTTCAAACTCATTCTGAAATTTTTTTAATAAGTATATTCAAAGGGAATAGTGCTTTCCTGGAATAGTTCAAAAATAGTCCAATCAACAACTGAGATCGATTTTGAAGTATCAGAAAGTGAGTTGGGTTTCTCTGTCCTGCTTCCCTGCTTAGCCCTCCCTGTCACCTTCGATGGTCAACTGCTGTTCAGAACAGTCCATGCAAAATTATACAAAAAGCATAATTGGTCTCATAGTTTTGTCATTAGAGTCATGGCTTCATAAGGCCTAGCATTAGAACATCAATTGGACATTCAGAACAAGCTGACTGCAGTTTTATCTGGGCAATTTCCCTATCCTTTTTTATTTTGTTTTTTATTCTGTACACCGCCCTGAGTCCTCGGGAGAGGGCGGTATATAAATTTTGTTAAAAAAAAAAAAATCCTTGCTTTTTGCATATTTTTTGCATAAATTTGCATGGATTGATTATTTTGGTTTGTTTATTATTTGATAAAACTGTTATTCTACCGTAGTAATTTTAAATGTCTGGACTCCAGTAGGCCACTGTCATCCAAGTTGTAAATCGGATGCCTTTGCAGTGATGAATAATATATAAAGCAAAGCTCAATAATAGTTGCATAGAACTTTACATGACAAGTTACAGAACTTCACCTGTCAATTTTTTTCCGTTGTTGCTGGATTTATGATGCTGAGATAGGTTATTGCATCCTGCAATAACTTTTTATAAAAGATGTGCACTTATTATTATTTTACAAAATCTAGTGTGTGCTTTTCTATTAGTCACGTTTTCCTTATGCATTAGCAGAGATTATAACTTTATTCCTGTCCATTAAAATTCTCTTTCCTTTCTCATTCCACTCAACCCTTGCCTATTCTCATGTACATTTTAAGCGTATACCTTTGGTAAAACCTTTTTTTTTGTTTTTGAAGTTTTCAACATTTTAGTCATATTAAAAATTGATGTCCAGGAAATGTTTTGCTTAGACGTCTTGGTTTAAATTTTGCCATGTATTTAACCAGATTCTGAATAATCTTTCATAGCTGTCACATAAATATTGTTGTGCTTTTGCCCTTTACAGTAGCCCTCAAATGTTGTTTCCAACCAATCTGTAGGTTCTGGCATGTGAACAGTCAGCTGAGTCATTGGATTTGCTGAGGCACTTCATTAGAAGGACTTATAAAATATCTTTGAACAAGTAACTTTTTTTGAAAGTCTCATCTTTTGGTTTGACATTCATATGAAGCCTGAGTTGCATAATTTCAGAAAATAAGGACGAGTCAGGTAGCTCCCTTTCTGACTTAACAGATTTTATTGGGATAAAGTGGGGGAGGGGAGAGGAAGATAGGTTGGTTATGTAGATGCAGATAACATATCAGATTACAAATACTTTATCAATTGACAGTTGTATGTGTTAAAACCCCTTGTCTTTATTCTTGCATAATGATTTGTTCTTCCGCAATAATTTGAGGAAAACCTCAACACTGTTTGCTTACCTATTAGGACTACCTATAGCTCTATTAACTGCTGATGTGTTGACATTCTTTTTGGCAGAAAAACAGCTGCAATTTTAACAATACGTCTGAGTCAATTAAAAGTCAACAAAAGTATTAAAACAGGAGAATGAAAGCTATGTTAATACTCTTGCTTTATATATTTTTCAGGTATCCTGGAATTTATCAGTATAGCAGTCGGCTTGGTCAGTATTCGAGGAGTAGACAGTGGACTTTATTTGGGAATGAATGAAAAAGGAGAATTATATGGCTCGGTAAGTATTTTGCAGTTAAAAATGTGTCTTTACCTAGTCAGTTTTGATTATTTTTGTGTCTAATGGGCTTCTTTTAAAATATTTATTCAACCATATCATCAGCAATTATGTAACATCATTAGGAAGATACCCAAATCTATCAATGCTTATTTTTCCAATTTTATTTAATTCCATTTTGGTGAATCTTATATTTCACTTAAACAAAGATGCACATTTTTGTATGCATTTCTTTTGTGCTCAGAATTTGATTTTTGAGCACTATTAATGTAATCTGCTTTATGTGTAGGTAATCGACAGTTAAGACTGCTGGAAATTTAACAATTCAAGTACTACCAAGACTACTACTATTATTATCTCTTATTCATTAAACATGAAACTCAAGTCAACTGAACATTTAAAAATGTATCACAAATATAATTGACTGGTGCTAATGGTTGATACGGGTTTCTGCCAGCACCCTAGGTATCAACCAAGTATCTTCTTAAGATGTATGATGTTCCGAGTAGCACAGTTTTTTGCAGTTCCGCTGTTATTGCAGGAAGCGGCAATTTCTTGATGTATTTTATAAAATTCTTGGACATGGTACCAAGTGCCCTGATGACAGTGGGTATCACTGTTACATGTTTCATCCATAATCATGTTTTTTCGATGGCCAGGTCGCGATATTTTGTGATATTTCTAGTTCTTTTTCTTCGACTCTGGTGTCTCCTGGTACAGGGATGATGATTATTATTATATTATTATTCTGTAAAACTAGACATTGGAGTGGGAGAACTGAATTATAAAACTGCACCTTTAAAGGAATAATTGAATTTTGGTTTAAATCTTTGTTGAGGCATGAAATATATCAAGTTAACTTTATTTCTTTCTATCACTCAATATTTCTGTCATGGCAATTTTGTATGGATAAAATTTATACTTTGAACTCCGGAGGAACTCTGGTATATAAATGTAATAGATACATTAATAAATAAGATCCTACTAGTAATCATTGCTATTAGTAATAGATAAATATGATAATCAGGTTGTATTTGCACTGTCATGAGCTGCTGTTTGTGTTATTTCATCTACAGTGTTCCATTGGCATATCACTTGGATAGCATCACATAGCAGCTAACTTTCTTAGGTTTAGATAAAAGCTTCCATAAATCAAAATTAATTCCTGGTGATTATCTGACAATATTCCTGTAATCCTTAAAAATAATAAGGCTGTGTATTCCATTATTTTCTGAGTTTTTCCAGTTCCCCAATATTGTCTATAATCCTGGGATTTCCTAATGATTGATATATCAGGAAAACCAGACTCAACCTTGTTTGCTTTTTCATGAATAGCCGAGGAATACAATAGATGTATATATTCCTGTGCTGTTGGCAAAGCTTTTATATGGCATATAAATAAACAGAAGTAGGACTTGGGGAAGCAAAATACTTAGAAATTCTAAGGCATTTCAGTCCCTATGGAACCATTATAGGTTGAGTGGCATCTGATAGCTATACTGGAGCATGTTGCATTTGGTGGACACAGCAGATGGAAACTGCATCTCCAGAATCCCATCAGGATCATAATCTTAACTTCAAAAGCCTTACATAAGCAGTTGCTTAATATTTTTGTTAGAGTTATCTGTCCTCCTTTCAAGCTTCATAACCAGAGAAAGCAAGTGATGTCACTGGCATACAGCCATAATAAATGATCCTTGGGGGAATGCTCTTTTATTCAGAAAAATGGGTCCCACTTTATCTTGTATCTTTTTCTTCCTCCGCTTTAGAAAGCTAGTAAATATTTATAGTTGAAGATGAACTGTCAGTGCTTATTGCATATCAGAAAGGCACAATGTGGGGAAAAAAGCAGAATGCTGAAGCGAATTACTTATTACTGTTGTGGGTGAAATACCTCTCTATCTACCCCTTCCCCACCCCCCTCTCTGTCACACACACACACGAAGAGTGCAAGCTATTAGCCCCAGAATAGCAATGGTTATACTACAAAATATAGCTACGCGGCATGGTATTTCTGAAGATAAACGTTCCTGTAAAGAACTTTTTCCTCATTCTACCAAAGCAATTAAGCAGTTAGAGAGTTATTAAATGTAGGCAGCAGGCCATGTAAAAAGGGCAGGACATACAGTGCACTGCAATTTCAATTTCCCACACTGCGCAAAATCATAATTGATCAATGTTTCTCAAATAGGGAAACACAATTCTAGAACACTAATATAAGTGGCAGGGAACCAAGTGTAAGTTGGGAGAAGTTGGCGTGGCTTGCAAGGGACATTGGAAAAGTAGCTGGCTGAATTGAAGGGTCTTCCATAGACCAACGGTTTAATAGCATGGATTGTACTCCAGTTACTCTGGAGACCGGTACAAAAGATGTATTGTTTCAGCTCCACATTTGTGCTCACATGTTCAGATGAAGTCAAAGATTGGGCTGAAAGACCTGAGGTCTGATTCAGTTGTCTTTTTTTTCCATGATAACTGAAAACCATATCTGAGGTCTAGTCCGCTTATAAATGATTACGGCAACAGACATATGACACTTGCTTTTCCACTAGTCAAAATACAACTCTGTTAGCAATCTGATGGACTAGTGAAAGTGCTTATTTGTTTCCCTCTAAATAGAAGAAGATTTTAAAAAATGGTTCCCGGTACTTAAGGGCCTTGATTTGTTCTGTGTAAATATCATTTTCAAATAGTTATTATGCCTAACATACTTTTTAATAATGATGGCTCTTTTTGTCTTGGAATGCTGATTATTAAGTTGTGGTGTCTACATTATGGGGGTCAAGGCTTGGATTCTCTGCCTTAATTCTACTTGTGTTATAGATAAGAAGCTGTGTCATTAGTAGAAAGAAAGACTGTCAGTTTAGTGGGATGTAGTTCATTGTTAAAGTTTGGCTCGTGGAATTAAAATAGAAAATGTGGGACTAGAATGCACGTTTGCCTCATTCCTTTCTGAATTGGAATTAGTACAGACAGGCAGTCAGAGGAAAAACTGCTTTGTGCTGGCATGAGGTTATGTAATTGTGTTATCAAAAGTAGTACTGTAGTATTCGGTCAATTGAGGAGAACTAAATCAATTGAAGGCCACTCTCACTCTTTGTACAGGTAGTCCTCAACTTACAACAGTTCATTTAGTGACCGTTGAAAGTTACAACAGCACTGGAAAAAGTGACTTATGACCGTTTTTCAGAATTACGACCTTTGCAGCATCCCCATGATCATGTGATCAAAATTTGGACACTTGGCACCTAGTTCATATTTAAGATGGTTGCAGTGTCCCGGAGTCAAGTGATCCCCTTTTGTGACCTTCTAACAAGCAAAGTAAATGGGGAAGCCAGATTCACTTAACAACTAAGTTACTAACTTATCAACCACAGTGATTCACTTAACAGTCGTGGCGAGAAAGATTGTAAAAGGGGGCTAAACTCACTTAACAAATGTCTCATTTAATCACAGAAATTTTGGGCTCAATTGTGGTTGTAAGTCAAGGACTATCTGTATTTCTCCCTCAATTTAATTTGGCCTTTCCTAACCTAGAGTTATTCAAATGAGTGGAATTCAATTCTCAAAAATCCTATCCAGCATAGGAACATTTACAGGTATAAATAAAAGACAATTAATTTGTAAGAACCGAGTTCTACATTCCCCTACATTTCTTCATATAATGGTATACTCCCATTTATTTCTGTATTTGCAAATTTTATCAATACATCTGAATTTCTGAGACCTTTCAGAATGTGAAACAATCAAAAGAGAACGCCCCAGTTGTTCAAGTGCTTTTAAAAAATGGTGTAATTTGAATGAGAGAAATAAAATGTAAGTAAATGGAAGAAATGTTAAATAGGGCCAAATCTCTATTTCTCTTTTTGTAGAATCATATATCCCTTCTAAATATTTGATGATTTAAGGGGAGAATTTTAAGAATTTGCAGAAAAAAAGCTTACACTTAAAAATAGGTATCGTTAAATACCTTTAAAAAAAAAAAAAAGATTGATCTTGGAAAAATACCAAAATGAAGTTCTGTTGCAGCATTATTTATTTATTAAATTTATTTGCTGATCATCTCATTTTGAAGCGACTCTGGGTGACTGGCAGCCAAGTTCCAAGAGTCCTTTTAAGACAAAAAGAAATTCAACTATACTTACATAATATATTCATTGTTGCATATTTGATAGATAAACAGACAGACAGATAAATAGAATTTATTGGCCAAGTGATTGGACACACAAGGAATTTGTCTTTGGTGCATATGCTCTCGGTGTACATAAAGAAGAGAAAATAAAATAAAATAAAATAAAATAAAATAAAATAAAATAAAATAAAATAAAATAAAATAAAATAAAATAAAACCGTGTTTAATTGAAAAAGCAATAACTGGGTCCAGGAAGGTTTTGCCTATATCTGTTCAAGCTCCCTTCCTATAAAGTCTAAGCAACTTAGGATGCCTCTTTCTGCTTTAGTTCCTGAAAAAAACAGTTTTACTTTCCAGAAATTTCTGTCATCAACACACTTTGTGAAAATCCAGAGTTTGATTGGAAATCCGTGATTTGATTGCTGCAATTTACTTTAGTTCAGAGATTTCAATTACACTTTACATGGTCCATAATCACCTTACCAGATGTAAAGAAGGTAGACAAGCCTTGGACAATAGCAAAACATCTAGCTACCTTCTGCTTTAATTCAGTTTACTTGACACTTGTAACATAAAGGCTGAACACACCTGCTTCCCATTTCTTAGACCATTCATTTCTCTTGCATTGTTTAAAGTGAATTCAAAGACTGGAACTTTAATTAATCTGTCATGTGCTGATAAAAAGGGTACATTTAAAAAAACAAACAAAAATCCAAGTTAAATGCCTTGAATTGTTTCTTCCCACCTAGGAAGGAAGACATTTCAGGTTGTATCTTTGTATGATAAAGTGTAGCAATTTGGTCAATGCATCTTATTGCCTAGGGCTAAGAAAAATATACCTAGAATTGCTAAGTTATAGTAATTACAAGGTAATGTAAAAATTCAGTTGGCAAAGAATGCAGCAGCTAAAGGAAATCATTATGTAATATAACATCCATATGTCAGTTATTGCACTGGCTGTTGATATATTTCCAGGCCCAAATCAATGATAGTTCTGCAAGATTCACTGCCAAATTAATTCAAGGAGCATCTCCTTCAAATTAGGTCTCCTTGGTGTACTGATCCAGGGTGATAGTGGGAGGACTGAGGGTTCCACCCTCTAAGAGATGGGAGGAGTTATTGCCTTGAGACTTCTGTGATGGTTTGAATTTTGAAATAACCTGCCTTGGTGGTACATCAAGCACTGTTCTGGTTAGTCTTTCACAGAACAGTTTTATACAGATTTTTGGTTCTTCTCATTTTTTTATATTGAGATAGGACTACTTCAGAATCAGAATTTTTATTGGCCAAGTGTGATTGGACACACAAGGAATTTGTCTTTGGTGCATATGCTCTCAGTGTACAGAAGAAGAAAATAAGATTAAGTAATACATTCATCAATAACATAAGAAGAAAAAGATAAATAAAATTATTATTTAATATTATTATTAAAATCTAATATTAATATTGCTGTAGCAATAGCAATAGCACTTAGATTTATATACCACACTATAGTGTTTTACAGCACACTCTGGGTGATTACAATGTCAGCATATTGCCCCTAACAATCTGGGGTAATATGCTGACATTATTTTACCAACTTCAGATGAATGGAAGGCTGAATCAACCTTGGGCCCTGTCAGGATCGAACTCCAGGTTGTGGGCAGAGTTAGCCTGTAGTATTGCGTTCTAACCACTATGCCACCAGGGGTCCTTAGTGTAACATATTTTGTGTTTTATTTCATTGTATTGTAAACCTACGTAATCAGAAATCTTTTTAATGGGATTAGTACACAAATTTTCTCTAAATAAGAAAAACAAATCTATTTTCCAGGATTCATTCTTTGACATTTGCTTAGTTACAATTGGCTTGATATATGCTCTAGCTATCTTACGAACTATGTTATAATGATCTGTATTTCCATCATCTGTCACAGGCAGAAACTCTCTTATGCAAACACATTATCATTATCAAGCACTGTCTCATTATGCTTTCCTTTCTGAAGTGCATAATGGATGCTCCAGTCCATATATACAAGAGCTCCCCATTCAGGCAAGGTTCTGAAGTAACTGGAAAACAAATCTTTCTATGTCATAAAATAATTGGATTAGTTCTGATTTGCCAGAAGTAGATACTTTATTATGGAATTTATCTTCTGTCTACTTGTTCTCTTGATAGTTGTTTATTCTCTAGTTTAACAATTTCTTGTTTAATGTTTGCTTTAATAAAAAAATAAGCACCAGAAATTGATATGTCCACAAACCTCAGCATATCACAATTGAAGTATACTGCCACCTCAAGGTTATATATCCCCCCAAATGCCAAACTGCTTGATTAAAAGGGAACAGATTGGGGGCTTAATGAAATCCACAGATCCCTCTCTCCAGATTATGTTTAGTTATAGCCAAGCGTGGTAACATCTTAATATAGAGACCAAAGGTGCAATCCGATAGGATAACATGGTCACACTCCTTTTATGCCATTCTATTGAATGGGAATGAATTTTGGAGGCTTCACATCCTGATTCCTGTCAAGGGGGAAACAAAATCAAGTCCTCATTAAGCCAACGGATTACTGTATGGCTTTAGGGAAGACGTCTTTACTATTGACCATGTTTGGATTCAATGAGTTATTTCAACTTAGTGTAAGAATTAGTGGATCCAAGAATTTGGATCCAATGAGTTATTTCACCTAAGTGTAAGAATCAATAGATCCAAGAATCCAAATTAATAACAGAATTATTATCAATCAAATAACACCATTCTGATTTGAAGGTAGCTACACACTTGTTGTATACAGAAATCTGCAAATCGACCCTAATTGGTTAGAGTCTGAACAAAGTTCTGATGAAGCTGGCAAGCTTTCCAGAAAAGGTATTGGCATGCTCATATTTATACCAACAACAAAGACTAAACCCCAGCATTGCATTTTCTGGCTCAGAGATCAAAATGAAAAGTAAGTGCTTTTTGATCTCTGCTGAAAAGATTAATATAAATACAGAAGGATTAGTTTGCTGCAGAGCCGGAGATTAAGTTTGCAAACTTTCCCATTACTGGCTTTCACTACCAGATAAACCCTACAGGCTTCCAGAATACTCCTTTGCCAGGAACCGATTTCCTATTTGTCATAGCTTCCTATTTCATACCCTCTGTATTAAGAAAATAATCATATAATTAGATTGCCCTTCATTCTGTAATTATCTAAGCTCTTTTAATGCATAGGATTTTAGGCTCACTTCTTCAGCTAGTCTCACTCAATGCCCTCCCTTTCTAGCAATTACTGTAAGATCTAACTAAAAGATCCAACTTCCACAGAGGGATGTTTTTTGGAGAAGTTTTTGGCATGTTGGCTTGCAATCCTTCAATGAGCTAGCATACAATTATTCTAATCTGGGGAAAGCCAAATTTAACATATGGGACAATCTATACTTCTTATAGCTCTAGTCAAAGAACTAGAAAGACTGATGGCTGCTTGGTAGCAAAATGTACTAAACATCCAAATAAAACACAAGTATTAAGTTCTGAAACATAGATTATATGTGAAATAAAATAAATAAATCAGCACAGACATGCACCCCCTCTTAGATTGACTTACTGCATTAGAAACCTGTAGGGTTTCTTCACTGAAATAGCAAAGGCCACATCACTGGAAGAGTTCAAAAATGGGAACAACCAATCCAGTTCTGACAAAATTCTTGTATTAAAGTATGATATTTGTTGCCTCAAAAACTGTCTCAGAACAGATTGTATTTTCAATGCCAGGGAAGAAGTTTTTAATAGCAGAAATATAAAAAAGTAATCTGCATGGCCCCATAGCAGCAAAGCAAAAATGATGTGAGTTCCAGAGTCCATGAACGCAAGACTATTCTTTCCATGAATTCAAACAATCACGTTCCAGCAACTGGTTTTAAGAAAATGTGATATTTATTTATCTGCTTGTTTGTTTCTTTTATTTGCCCATCATTGTTATGTATTTAACTGTACATATAAACAGAATATAAAAAAGCTATAATCAATACATATAAAGAGAATATAAAACAATACATATAAAGAGAATATAAAAAGCTATTATCCATTAAAATAATCCAGTCTAGCATAAGAACTGAGGAACTGCACAACAATTCCATAGGTACATGCAGAGATATTGGATTCCCCCCAATATCCCGACCTTAGGACTTGAGGTCAAAGTTGAATTTTAATAGCCTTCCAGTAGATTAGGAAGAACAGGACCATCCAAATTTCAAGGGTGAGGCTATTCCAGTATGGTAGTGCTGTGACTGACTGGGTATACCTCCTCAGTCCTACAAGTCATCAAGTCATCAATGTTTGAAAAAGGGGACCTGGATTATGGCTACTCTATTGGGCCTAGTGGTAGAAACCTTCAACAGTTAGATAATCTCACAATGATTTACTTATTTATTTATTTATGGTATATCATACATGGATTAGCAATATATATATATATTAATGTGTCATCTAGATTAGTAGAACACAATAAAATATAAATGTTAAAAAGATCTATCTTCAAATATCAGGGTCTAGGCCGGAATGTCAAACTTGCGGCCGGGATGCGTGTTGGCCACGCCTACCCCCAGTTTAGCAAAGAGGAAAAAAGTCACGATCACATGACGACAATGTGACACTGCGAGTTTGACACCCCTGGTCTAGGCCATCTAGCCACTGAAGTGCAGAATCATTTATATTTTTTTAAAAAAACAGATACTGGACCAGTACATGCCTTCAGTTTACAGCTGGTCACAATGTGATCTATTGTTTGACATGGGACCCCACAGTCACACTGAGAGGAGGAAACTATGTTCCATTTAAATAGAAAGTCCCAGCAGATGCCATGTGAGGTGTGAATCCTATTCAGGATTCACAGGGATATAAAGCTAGTTCACCCCCTCGGATAGTGTGACAGCATGAACTAAACAAACTAACAACTGCTGGCAACCAGCAGCTCGTAGACTTTTCTGGCTGTCAAAATACATTTTACAACAAAAATGAAAACAAATAATGATATCTAGGAATTATAGGACTGTCTTATACTACATGAATTTATCTGATTTCCACATTTTCTATGTTATGCATGAATTTGTATAGCTCTGTTAAGTCTTAAATCTCTATGATTTTATAAAGCATATGCAACTTTTTACTCTGGTATTCCCTATGACCTAAGAGCTCCCTGTGTTTCCCCAGCTAATTTTGGCTGCTTTTTGTATCTTTTCCCAGTCCTGTAATATCATTTATGACATATAATAATAGGAATATTTCATAATATTCTAGTGGTGATCACACCACACACTCCTATAAAAACTTTACTACAGTGGAAGTTTGATCTTCAGTTCTTTTTTAAAAAAAATTATTAACCCCCAGTGTAGAATAATGCTTTGTTGCTTCGTATTCTGTAGTTGTACTGATTTCTTTGGCTTTTGTCATGCTTCTGTTTCTCAGGATTTGAGTTGCCTGTAAACATAGCTGATTGTCCTGCCAGCACCTCAGCTTCGAGTCCTATGTTTTTCAGTACATCAAAGGATCAGAAGGTACAAGGAGAAATTTTCACAGGGATGAAAACAATGAGTTCCAGGCCTTGGAAAGTCACTCTCAAATCAACCATTACATGCAAAATAAGCAAGCAATAAGCGCATCATATGGAGAGCAGGAACAACATTATGTTGAAGAGTGCCAATAGGCTCTGAGCACATATAGTATTGCTTCATACTGTGGTGCATTCAAGTGGCTGTTACTCATTGATACAGATAAGATGTAGACCAGCCCATTTCATTTAGAAATCAATATCTGTATGAGCTTGGCTACATCACTCATTCTGCAGATGTCACTGACACTCTGAAATACCTTTAATGTGCAACTGCTATGCACATCTGCACTGGCAGCTGCTTTAAGTCACTTCAGGCAGTGTTTGTTGCTATCCTGTGTCCAATTACTGGGGAGGAAATTTTATTGAAATCATGGAATGTGTTTCTGAGCAATCATTTACCAGATTCTGTTATCTATGGAATCACTCCCTCAAAGAATAAAACCATGCTATGATGAGCAAGGACTTGAAAAAAAATCTGGATGAAAACAAGCACCTTGGAGAGTAATAATGAATGACATGATTTGTAGTCTGAATCCAGCCTTCCTCTGAGGTAAGAAAAAGCCCAATATGTCCATGGATAGAATATATGCCTAATAGAAACAGCTCTGAAAAGAGTAGTTATATACTGCAAGCTAAATGAGATATTAAACAAGCAGTTTTAGTCCAGGATTTCTGCTAAGTCATAGGTTATTTTATCCTGTTTATGGAATAAGTCACATTGGTTATATCAATACAAGTTAAGCAGAAACTAAACCAACTACAGGATGGTTTAGTGTCTCGTAGGAATTATTTCGATAAACAATGCATGAGATGGTAAAACTGTTCCAGATTACCCTGCATTTCAAAAAACGCCTGGTTTGCTCATAACTGAATTTGCCTTACATAATATTTAACAAAACTAACAGGTCAGGTTAAATGTTTAGATTGGAACCTTCCTCTCTAACAGCTTTTTATGTCCAGGGAATTTGTTATTATTTATTATTATTTACATGGAGAGTTGTTACAAGATATCCTTCAACAGGAAGAAATGTACCTTATGACATATGGGGAGCAAAAAAATAAGTCCCACTCGGTACCTCTTTGAGGGAGTCCTGACAAGAAGCACATACCATGAGTACTACCAGGGGTGGGTTTCTACCAGTTTGAACCGGTTGTTAAGGTCGGGTTGTTATGTGAACCGGTTCAGTTGGTTTTTGAACAAAAATTTTTTTTGCCCGCCCGGAGCCTCTAGCTACCTTTATTCGCTCTGTTTTTAGCACAGCTGATCAGCGGGAAGCACACCCTAGCTGTTTTTCCCCCAGGCGGAAAAACAGCAGCCCCTAGGCGGAAAAACAGCTGAGGCAGGCTGCCCCACTGATCAGCTGTGCTGAAAACAGAGCAAATCAAGATAGCTAGAGGCTCCGGGCGGG
>JANHJO010003506.1:13700-37050 GCA_032468235.1 Pseudoxyrhopus heterurus | reverse complement strand
CTCATTAATCTTCTGACGCGTGCGTCTGCTAATGGCTCCTCACCACTACTTTCAGCAGCCACCTGCTCCTGCTGACTTGTGGAGGGACCAACTTCTGTTGGCAAGCTGTTAGCAGTTGATTCCTCCCTTGGCTCCGACATGGTCTCTCCTTTGGAGTCGGAATCAACTGCCAAATCCGCCATGCGCTGCGGAACCACAACACCCACCTCCCCCTCCTCAGCCACTCGCATCCCACCTCTTCCCAAAACTTTTCATTTTCATTCACTTTTGAGTGTCTCAGGATGCCCGTCAATGGCCTCGAGGAAAGGCAGAGCAGAACAAGAGTCAGTGGAGATTCGGGGGCTTATCTCTTTGTGCATAATGTATAAAATTAGCATTAGTGCTTGTGACGTTGCTATAAAGTAAGATTCTGGGACAGGCTTTGGAGCAAGGCAGATCCTCACACACACACACCCTCAAGTGCTCTTTTGTTTAATTAAGATTCATTCCATTCATTTTTTAAATAAATAAATCAATAAATAAATCAAAGATGGGATGCTGGAAAATAAAGCACCAGCACTCTGGCCTCAGCTTTATTTCCTCAAATGCCTCTTGGATCTTACGGGATCCACAAACACTCATTTCAAATTTAGTAGGGAGGAGATTACAGGCCCAGGTTTCATTTAGTAATGAGTCCCATAGCAAGGAAGAAGTCAAACATAAACAGTACAATAGAACGCCATGCATGTAGATTAAACAGCCATTGAAATGCATATATTAGTAGCTCGGGTTGATAGTTGGGCTGTTGGTCTGAGCTCCGAGCTTAGCAATTTGGTTGCAAACGTTTCATCATCATTCGAGGAGACATTGTCAGTGCACTTTGAATTGTGCTTGTCTGTGCACAATTAAAAGTGTCTCCTCAATTGGTGATGAAATGTTTGCAACCAAATTGCCAAGCTCGGAGCTCAGACCAATAGCCCTTAAACAGCCATTTTGTGAATGGGCAAATTTCCACATAGCAGTCCTTTTGTGACACCACATGCTTGAAAACGTCCATTGGGTTTATTCTATTCTTAACTGCTGTTGTGTTTCAACCTATTGGTCCTATTGATAAAGGGCAACTTTATTTTGAATGTTACTAAAACAGAATTCCTTAAATTGGTTCCTTATTATATCATTAATTAGTGAAAAACATTTTTTATTCATCTCTACACATTTTGTTCAATACCCACGGGAGTATACCTTTTTCATGGAGAAAAATTGCTATTGTGCATATTAACTGTGAGTTTTTTTCTTTCTTTCCAGGGATTGGACACACCACAGCACAGCAAATCTGCACACATAGCTTTATTGCAGCATATACCTTCCCCAACAATACATTATTAGGTCAACTCAACCTTCTAGAACTCATGTTGCTGTTGCCATGTAAATACATTGTTAACACACAGTCCACCTTCTAGAACTGATAAGTTGTTGTTGCCATGTAAATACATTGTTAACAAATAGTCCTTTATATACTCAGTCTTTTAATACTCAGTTCAAACAAGTCTTTAAAGTAGTATACAATCTTTGCCTTTTTCCACAAATTCTTGCACTAGTTGGGATGTTTCTGTGGAATTGCCCCTCTTTTGGTTGCTGCTGAGTTCCAGGCAAAACTCCAAGGAAGATTCTCTGTAGGTTATGCTGCTCCTCATAGCTTGTGCTCCTGGCAGATGTACAATAGTCTCTTACCTGCTTACAATAGCTGCCAATCTCCAGATGTGGCCTTCACGTCCTGTCTGAATGCCAATTGCCAATCACCTTTCCTCCTAGCCTCCTCTGTGCTTTCTTAGCCTTTGTTAAGGCACTGGAAGTGAAATAATTTGCCAGGATAATGGGTTCTAGAGGGTAAAGTTTCTTAGGAGTTTCTTGTTCAAAATTACAAATGTTGTTAGAGTGTTTTCTCATCATCCTGATCCAGTGTGCGCAATAGTTAGGAATTATGGGAATTGTAGTGCAACATTCTGGAGACTAGATTGGAAACCATTGATTTGACTCAGGCAACTTTGGAATGGCTATAAGAAAGAAGATTCTAGCAATAAGCAGATGAGAACAAAATAGGATGCCTGCAGTCCAGTCAGATTAAGTCATGCTTATCCTAGTTAAAAGATGGATTGGGAAATCCCATGCAACCGTCAGATTTATTGCAGGTACTTATTAAATTAAATTGTAAATCATATTGTGGCATTCATTAGCAGCATGGTATCTGTTTTATGCCTTTATTTTGGGAGTGGATATACTCAATTTCTTTTTTATGAGATCGTAATAGTCATTTGGCAAAAAGCCCAGGATCAAACTTAATCTCTTAATATTTATGTCAAGCCCTTTAATTACTCAATTGATTAATTTCAAGAACACGGGATACACCCTTCACTGTAACCTTCAAAGATAAAAGTATAAAATCAGTCCTCATGCTACCACCTTTAGTGGAAAAAAGAAAAGGACCAAACAGTGACACACACTTAGCCCACTCCTCCCACCCCGCCCCCCATTGCATGCCAGGAGGTATCACTGCACTCTCTCCAAAATAATTGTTTCTGCTCCTTTTTCAGTATATAATGCACAGCTCCCTGAAATTCAGAGCAGCTAGGCCACTTTGCACAGCTGCCTTTTCATGCCCCTTTGCCAAAGCTTGTCATTCTACCTTGTGACTTTATGTTTTGACAGGAGAGAGGAAAAATTCTGGGATATTAAAACTGCATTGCTGGCAAGGAGGCAATCATATTTCATCCTTCTTTTAACATTTGAGATGAACACAATCATCCATATTTATGGCTTTCACTATGTCAGCAGAGTAGCTTCTGAGTAAATTACATCAAGGATGTCATAAAGAAGGGAACTGTATGAACTGTCTTAACTGGTATTTTTGCTCATATATTCCAGCTTCTGGAAGAATCATTGAGACATGAATCAAATTAAGGGCTTAAGGATATAGAGTGGTGGTTGTTAATTTAAAAGCAGCCCCATTTAGAGGCCTTTTATCTTGACTTTTGGCCCAGGGCTTCCAAAAATTAGGTTGACCTTGATTCTGTGTTATAATCTTAGCCCTGATCTAAAATGATTCTTCCAAAAGTCTGTGTAAAATGATTAGAGTTGGTTGTTCAGAAATATAGAACCATCCTACTTTAATAATTTCCAAGCAAGTATCCTTTCTTATACCAAGGAAATTTCAAAATTTGATATTGCCTATCATTCAGTATGAAATGAAGGTATGAATATCTTCAGGTCTGAAATTATGATGTCCAGCCCATAGATCACTGTCAAGTCACAATCCTTCATGTAGATCCTCAGGGCAGCACCCAAGTTCAGAGCACCTTCTCACAGTTCTTCATTTTTGTTTATTTAACAGCCTATTTCTTAGCTGCACATTCCTTATTCTGATGAATTCCTGATGTATTGTCCATAATTGTACAAAATTTCTACTAATAGAGCTAACAAGCAGTGTATATATAATGGATTGGATCATCTAACATGGAGCATCCCTTTCACTGTCTTCTTTTCTGAGGATCCAGGAGGACTCTTCCATGGTTGTTCTTAAAGTATATTGATTGGAAAGAGCTCTGTGGGACTCTACTCTCAAGTCTCCTCTGTTCTTCAACTACTGTGTTTCGGCAGCTACACTCAGAGACAACAGAGGGTGTCTGCTGGCCTCTTGATCTGCCATCTGCCAGGAGGGGGAAAAAAATCAAATCAGCTTATTTTTGGATCCTGTTAAACATTCATGACAAAATCCAATAGTTTTCTTTTCCTTTAATATTTTGTGCAAAATAAATAAATAAAACATATGGTAGCATAAAATGTTGGGGGAGAACATTAATTCAGACATGCCATATAGTGACATTACTCTCTAACTTCTGTAATCATTCATTGGGTGAGATGGCATAGCTTTGGAGCTGCCTTTCTAATATTTTGAGCTTGGTAGCAATAGCAACAGCAATAGCACTTAGACTTATATACCGCTTCACAGTGCTTTATAGCCCTCTCTAAACAGTTTACAGAATCAACACATTGCCCACAACAATCTGGGTCCTCATTTTACCAACCTTGGAAGGATGGAAGGCTGAGTCAACCTTGAGCCATTCCAAATCGAACTCCTGGAGTGAGCACTACTGCAGTACCTGCAGCACCCCATTCTAACCACTGTGCCACCATGGTTCTGTTACTTTGCCTTAGACCCCTGCTCCCTCCAGGTGTTAGTAAAACCCTACTTTCCAGACCTCTGCAGATTGCATCTTTTGGATTCCTGCCCATCTACACAAGTCTTGGAATGCCTTTCTCACTGTTGATCAAGATGTTTCATTCATTCTCAGGACTGCTGTGGTCACTACAACCCCCATTCTACATACATTTTCCTTATAGATTATCAGTATTGATCATAAGGTCATAGTGGACTTTTCTGGGGTCCTCCACATATTCTTGTCAATCACCCTCAGGAAAGCTATCCCCCCTTATGGAGTACTCTAGTGGGATCAATGGGAGGCTTTTCCTATTCAGATACTATTTCCACAGTTAGCAGATATGGTTTGAATGAATTGGTCTAATTCTACTTTCATTGGTTGCCAGCTATATTCTCTACATAGGTAATATATCTTAGGGTGAACTCTTCCACCAGTTAACCAGACAGATAGAAAGCTTGTGCCTGTCCATCCAATCCATTTCTGCAACAATATCTGGTCTCCTGGTTTTAACATGTTATTTTTAATCCTGGTGTTGCAGAATGTCAGGTTGTATTTCCAGTCAACATTTTTGTCTGACTGTGCCAGTGGATATGCTCTGTGAAATTTTTAGTTATTTTTAAATGATTCCAGAAAGTTATTGTGGTGAAGCATCATCATCATCATCCCCAAAACAAATGCATGTCAGCCTTGCTTTTTTGCTGAGTGTAAGTAAATATAGAACAATAAATTTCTAGAATGTTTGCTATTTTTATAGGCATGGACAGACACTCATATATAGTCACTCCAGTGTCTCTTATGTAGGTCCCTCAAAGTTCCCAACATATGTATTAAAATGCACATGGATGATGACTAGTGTGTTGGATGGGTTTATTCTGACTCCACTAATAACTTCTTGATGAGATAACTTTCAAAATCTCTCATCTCATCTAAATGTTGTCTCCCAGATAATCCACAATAGACAAAATATCTTTCCCAGGATACCATTCAGCATCCAGTATCATTCTGGGAGGATGCTAATGCCCTGAATAAGCAGCCATACAGGACAGAACACTACCAGTAGTATCAATTTTGTCATTGAGTAAGATAAAAGATTGTTATCTATTTAGACTCTAAACTTTGCAATATAGATATGATGTGATTTGTATGTTATTAGACATTCTTTGATAAACTGTGGGGGCCACCCAGAACCCTAGAAAATCATTTTGTCTTTGTGGAAAGGGAGGCAGATGTGGAAGCAACAGAAGCGTTTAACTGTTTAAAAGTTTGCAGTGTATTTGTAAATTCTAGAATTTTATATTCACCTCCAGTTCAAACAACAGAATCATTTCTCACCTTTATTTTGTACAACTCAACAAACCTTAACGGATTAAATGTCATCATTGGCAGACTGCAAAAATAAACAGTTTCCATACCATTTTTAAAAAATACTTAAACAGAACAATCTTAAAAAGTCATTAACATGGTGTGGCACTAGAAATACATTGAAAGGTTAATGTACTCCTTGATAGAAGGATCATTTTTAGTAGATGGCATTAGATATTTGATGTCTTTGAAACAACATTAACCAGAACACTATATCATTCACTGTATAATTACCTAATGAACTACTCTGTTGAATCATGCGGTTGCAAGGACTCTTTAGTAGAATTAGCAATAATGAGTGGATCCTGAAGCTTTCATGACCAACCCATTCAAGACCTTCCATACTTCCTTGTGGGTAACAATGCCAAAAATCCCACTGCTAATCAATAAATTAATAAATTAAGATGTTAACTCACAAATTAATGGATTTTAATTAATGTATCCAAGTTTTAATTGTTGGAGTTAATGCTTAAGGAAATTTGCTCATTAAGATTACTTTGCTTCACATTTAGCAGATATTATTTTGATTTGGGTCTTTTGCTTTAATGAGGGAATGTCTTTTCTATATTAAAATTATCGTTTTTCCTAACAATGAATGACATGTTTAACAAAAAACAAAAAGAAATAAGATGGACTTTAGTAAATAAAAATATATATTTAGGTTTTAAAATATATAAGTTCCTGAATTTAACCAGCCAAAGCATGGGCAATGAATTAAAATTGAATCTCAGTTGAAAGCACACATCTAAATTTAGTTGTGCATAAATTAGATT
This sequence comes from Pseudoxyrhopus heterurus, assembly GCA_032468235.1. Lineage (NCBI taxonomy): Eukaryota > Metazoa > Chordata > Lepidosauria > Squamata > Pseudoxyrhopus > Pseudoxyrhopus heterurus. The sequence goes on along the minus strand of JANHJO010003506.1, from coordinate 30,719 downwards.
ATAACTCTATGCATGTCTACATTGGAATGTGTTATTATTGTATAATGTGTAGAGAGTGGCTAAATTTACTATCACGATAAAGCAAACTTTTTGTTTGTCCATCATTTGTGGAATAAAATAGATACGTTCATTTAACATTAAGTCATTTTACCAAGTCATATGCCCTCTGGATGTGGAGACCAACTCCTAGAATTTTTATCAACTCTCATGATAGCTAGAAGAATCAAAAGAACAGCTGCCTCCCCTCCCCCCCAAGATTTGGGGAAGCAACCCTCAACCTGAGGTTTATTGGGAGATCCCATGTATTTTGGACTCTTGACAATTTAACACAGCTCACGAACTGAGCTTTGATGACTTTAACTCCCAAAATTGATTGATTGATTGAATTTATATTGACACCTCTTCGCCCATGGCAACTCAATACAATTTTCAATACAAGACAAATTGGGTACAGATATAATGGGAGTCTGACTGCTCTTTAGAAGGCCAGATCCTGAAGATGAAACTGAAATACTTTGGCCATCTCATGAGAAGGAAGGACTTACTGGAGAAGAGCCTAATGCTAGGAGCAATTGAAGGCAAAACAAGAATGGGATGACAGAGAATGAGGTGGCTGGATGGAGTCACTGAAGCAGTCAGTGCAAGCTTAAATGGATTCCGGAGGATGGTAGAGGACAGGAAGGCCTGGAGGAACATTGTCCATGGGATCGCGATGGGTCGGACACGACTTCGCAACTAACAACAAATCTATTGGGCAGACAGCTGAATCTTACTTTGGCACTGATGATGACAATAGAAAGTGCCACTGCATTTGAGAAGCTAAAAGAAGGGCTCACAGAATTATGCTCTTCAATATTTCATTGCAAAATATATAGTTCTCAGCTACTGCTTATCGTTCATGTTTCAATTCAATTCAATGTGTTGAAGTCATGCACCAGTATAGTTATATTGGTCATTAATAGAGAGACCACACATATAGTTAGGTAATTAATAAAAGCGATGTTGGTGTCACACTAAGAGAAGAAAAGTTCTGTTTAGATCTAATCCTTCCATGAAACTTTTTGGACCAGCTTTTATCTCATGGCTTAATTCCCTTAAAGGGAGAAGATGAATGAATATGTGACTTTTGCTAAATTTTCCATATTATAAAAGCAAGCTTGGTTTATCCAATTTCTAAACTGATTTTTCCTAAATCCACATTTTTGTTCAGTTTCTATTAACATTTTTAATATGTTTTTTTTCAAACAATCTGCCCCAATGTAATTGATTCTTTTGTGTTTGTGGAAGTATTTTTTTGTGGAAGTATGTGTATGTGTTATGTATGATTGTGTGTGTGTGTTAATATTTGAGGGGACCATTTTTATTTTTATTTTTTAACTGGAAATTATAAATTTCCAACTAAAAGAATTTGGACAACTCTTCAAGTTAAAGATCTTAACTGTAAAACGTCACCAAAAAAAGTTGTAGCTGCAGAAAATTCTTTGGTTATTGCCAGTGGCTATTGGTTTCCACCCAAGTATCTACATTTTCTTGTTATTTCACTGATTGCTTAACAATCTTGTGCAAGTCCAAAATGTATAACTTCATACTTCAAACTCATTCTGTGCACACTATGGTGACCCATACTACAATATGAGCTATTATTATATACTTTTATATAAAACATATATAGCTGTCATTAAAATATTTCTTGTCTAATATTATCTGTGTAAATTATGTTTCTACTGCAAGCCATAATTTATTCCTTGAATGTCATCATATCAGCAGACAATGATCAATTTAAGCAATACATTTTCAAACAGTTTATGGCAATCAGTGATTGCCATTAAAATTGCCTTTCATTTGAAGTATGTATTATTCTACAATAGATTTCTGGAAAATATACTTATATTAAAGTATGAACACAGAGCCAGAAGAGTGTACTTTGATTTGATTAGCATTTGCTAACAGGGAATGGCTATCAAGTTAGTAGGTACGTAGGCTTGATTTGACAGTGTTTAAAGAAAAGCTGCTTATTCTTTCCCGAAGTAATCCTCTTTTCCTTGTGTTCAGCTACATAATAGAGTTCATGAGTACCAACTACTAGCTAACATTGTAAAGACTGAATCAATGTCATAATCCTATTATATGCTGAAAAGAAGGATACTATAGGAGCTTTGGTGGCTCAAGTGGTTAGAACAGAGTACTGCAGATCAGCAGTTTGGCTGATCGAATCCCACCACTCCAAGGTTGACACAGCCTTCCATCCTTCTGAGGTCGGTAAAATGAGAACCCAGATTGTTGGGGGCAATATGCTGACATTGTAAACCGCTTAGAGAGGGTTGCAAGCCCTGATAGGCCTTATATAAATACAGTGCTATTGCTATTGCTATTGCTATCTTTGTGGCAGCCTCTCAAATATTGGAACACTGCTTTCATGTCTTTCCTAGTCCTTCTTTCCTCTAGAGTATCCATACCAATTTCTGCAACCATTATTCATATGTTTTAGTCTCCAGTTCCCTAACCATCTCTGCTGTTCTCTGCACTCTTCCCAAATTCTCAACATCTTTTTTTTATAATGTGGTAACCAAAACTAGATGCCATATTCCAGATGTGGTCTTACTAAGGCTTCTCATGATCTTGACTCTGTTTACGCAACTCTCCAAATCAAGGACTCTCTTTTCAATGACTTTAATGGCATTGCATATTCCATGGGATGTCAGGAATGGATCAAAAAGGCACAGGAGAACAAATAATTGATAATTGTCTTCCTGGTTGAAAGTAACCATTTGCTAAAATAAACTTAGCCAGTGATTCATCCCAATGTGTTTCCTGAATTAGACCTGTGTGAGTGGTCTTTCCCTTAATTTAGTGTCAGAAGCAAATAGATCCAATCATATAAACGGAAGGAAGGGGGGAAATGACTATTAAAGATGAGAAAGTAAGAAAGGAACAGTGGAAATTAAGATGCATTAACCTCATCAGAGTTAAAGTACTGATTTTCAGTTGACATGTAACAATCTCTCCTTCATTTCACATGCTATGTAAGTGCTGCAGATGGGACAAGTGCTTCATATAGAAATGTCCAAAAATAATCTCGCTTTTAAAAATGGAAATCACAAGTGGCTGTAGTCAATATTTCCCCTGGAAATCGTTCTTTTGATCCATTCTCTAACAGGGGATATTTTTAAGTCTACCATCTCTGTGGCAAAACAGGTCTTTGACGGTCCCAACAGAGATGTCCAAACCTATATATCTGTTATATTTAAACTTGTATATCTGTCAGAAGCTGATCACATGACCACGGGGATATGTGAAAAATAGTCATGTCACTTTTTTTCAGTGCCATCTCTAATCCAAAGTGGGAGTTATATATTGATTATGTGTTCTGTAATATGAATCACATCTACTAGTGCAATAATTCAAAATATTGCCTCTACTGGCTCAAACCAAACAATAAATTAATGGCATTTAATTTAGGAAAGTCAGCAATCTTTAACTATGAAAAACCATGAATGTGACCCAGGTTCAGGTGTGTTTGTGGCTACATGTCTAGCCTTAACATTTGTTAAGGGTTTCATTGTACTACAGTGGGGGGGAAATAGTTTAGGAAGGAAGGCTGATTCAAGGTGAAGTAAGAAGAATATAGAAACACAATCAATACATTCCATTATATTGCCTAAAGGAATAGACAGTGACTCTCCACTGGGGTTGCAAGATAGTGGTAAAAGTTTTCCAGACACACCAGGAGGAGAAATTTATGGTCTGCAGGCAGTGAGACAAGAGAGTTGAAACAAGAAGATAAAAGAAGTCCTGACTCAACTGAGTATTTCCAAACACATTCTTTTTGTTACAACTTTTGTGGCTTGCGGTGGATGTTGTGAAATACGGGGCAGTCATTTTATGATGAATATGGGGATTTCTTAATGATCCCCATGGATTACCAAGACCCTTTGGACTGGTTTTGCATTAGGCAATGTTGGGAGCAGCATTTCAGTGGGTGCCCATGGATTTCTATTGCTTGAAACCATTCTGGGTAGACAGTGTGAAGAGTGTGAGATATTTGGAGATGTTTTACACTGATGATGATGATGATGATTATGATGATGATGATGATGATGATGATGATTTCCACTGACATGATGATGATGATGATATCCATTCAGTTGTGTCCGACTCTTGGTGATTCTATGGGCCAGGTCTCTCCACATCTTCTGATCTTGCACTGTTTTCCATTGACATACAGTAGATGTCTTCAAATGTCCTGTTTCTCAGGGTTCCAAGTAATATGACCATAGCAAACAGAACTCCGAGGCAGGTAGGTTCCTCAAAGAATAGCTTTATTAGACATATCATATTGGCACAAGCTGGTGAAAACCAACTCTGAATGTTCCCACGGTTTTCACCTAATTAAAAGTAAAAGTTTTTCTCCTTTCCCAAACAATCAGTCACATGGTCCAATCAAAGTGCCATCCAGTTGTCTGGTAACTTCACTCCTCCTCTCTCTGACCATCTGTGGAAATGTCCTTGGTTCCCAGGAGAAAGTATTTTGTTTTGCCTGCAAAACCCCAGCTATCTCTATTTCCCGCTCCCTATTCCTCAGCTCCAGTGTGGCAACACTGAAGCCTTAAAATGGCCTAGGCTGGGTCAGCTTCAGGATTGACAATATTGCTCCTTAGGATTCAGTGGGGCAGGAAGGCAGAGTAGTACAGTAAGTGTTCACTGCAAAGAATGGGAGTACTGAGTTTGTTCACATCTATCATCTATCTTCTTGGATGAGATGAAAAGATAAAGCTTTTGGAAAGTTAAATGAAATGGAAATTTTATTGGTCCTTGCTGTTGAAGAAATAAAAAAAATATATGGAAGGCTCATTGTTTAGGGTTAGGGAAGATAATAACTATTCAGTGTTCGTTAGTCTTTCATGCTTGTACGTTAATATCTAAATAACTGTAACTAAAAAAAAAACCTACCCTGGTCCAAAACATTTTGAGAACAATTAACCAGTGGATTGCCTTGCCTTCAGAAGTTGTGGATACTCCATCACTGGAGGCTTTTAAGAAGAGACTGGACAACCATATGTCTCGGATGGAGTAGAGTCTCATCCTCGAGCAGGAGGTTGGACTAGAAGACTTCCAAGGACCCTTCCAATTCCTTTATTCTATGTTCTATGATTGTAGAATAGCCCCCGTAAAACCCAATTCAAATTTGCTTCTTAAATCCTATGGTATTTGCACGTAGAGCTGGAAACAGGATTCAAAGCTTTTTGCCCAAAGTTTGTAACCAACTTCTGTAGAAGGAATTTGCAATTGGATCATTAGATACTTTCAACCCTTCATATGCATACACATTCATTGTTTGATTCATATGTAATTAAAAAGCAAACATGCGCGTACAAAACCACACATCTTTCAGCAGCTGCCTTGAACTGAATCTACATTGTCTTCTTGGCTGATTTAACACTCTGGGTCTTAACTTTCCAAGTGGATTTGCTGGTACTGAAATAGTAATGTTCAAGCCTCACCCAGGCATTGAATCATCTGCCTTTAACCTCAGTGGAGATGAATAAATGTTAAAATATGTTTGTGCAAAACAATCTTTCTTTTTCAGTAAAGATGACAAAAACTCCAAATGAAGTTCAGAACCCCAGAATTTTGGACTAGGGTGAGATAGAATTACAGTCAACAATAAACTCTTTATTGTTGCTATATTATCCCTGAGGCTTTCTTCCTACCCTTCTTCCATGGTTTTTAATCCCTCCTGCCCCAGCTTAATACATTACATATAGAATTGGAATATTTGGCAAATTGCTAATGATTCAGTTAAAACGTAAGTACTCTAATGTTTCTTTACATTGCTTCTTCTCTCCAGAGAGCAGAAACCCCTCCTCTCTCACACGCAAATTGGGTAATGTCTAATTTATTGAAAAGAAGGACTAGTGGTGATATGATAGCATTCTTCCAATATCTAAGGGGCTGCCACAAAGAAGAAGAAGTCAAGCTATTCTCCGAAAGACCTGAAGGCAGTATAAGAAGCACTGGATGGAAACTAATCAAGGAGAGAAGCAACTTAGAACTAAGGAGAAATTTATTTACAGTGAGAATAATTAATCAGAAAAGTTTGCCTCCAGAAGTTATGGGTGCTCCAACACTGGAGGTTTTTAAGAAGAGATTGGACAACCATTTGTCCAAAATGGTATAGCCGTGATGGGAAATCTATGGCACGCGTGCCGGAAGTGGCACACAGAACCATTTCTCCAGGCACACCAGCCATTGCCCGTTGCTCTTCTGGCTTCTGGCACGCACATGTGCACTGGCCCGCTGGTCTTCGCATGCATGGGAGCGCTGTAAACCAGAAGAGCAGGTATCCGGGTCTGCTCTTCTGGTTTCCAGCACTCCCCCATGCGCGCACTGGGGAGTTGCTCTTCCGGTTTCCGGTGCCCCCCTGCCACGTGCATTCTCCCGTTTTGGCACTTGGTGTTGAAAAGGTTCGCCAACACTGTGGTATAGAGTTTCCTGATTAAGCAGGGGGTTAGAGTAGAACAGAGATCCCCAACCCCCTCTGGAGTAGAAAGAGATCCATAGACTAGCACTAGTCTGCAACATGCCAGAAACTGGACCACACAAACAAGCTAAACCCCATTCCTGGAATGCAAGCAGCACATGACACTATGCCCCCTCTGGTCTGCAGAAACATCTCTCACCATGGAACCAGTCCCTGTTGCCCAAAAGGTTGGGGGCTGGTGCACTAGAAGATCTCCAAGGATCCTTCCAACTCTGTTGTTCTTAGAATCTAACCTGTCTTATGGTAGCAAAATCTTGCTATTAGGACCATTGAAACTCTGAATCCCAAAATATTTTGAGCAATATGAAAAATGAACCAGGAAGGGCTTTTTTATATTATTATTTTTATTGTCTGGTTCTTTTGATTTCTATCCTGAATGCCTCCAGTGTTCATCAGTCCATAAGAATTTAGCTGCTGGGATCAAGCAACTTTCTGTTTGGTGGAACATTCTTGCAGGTGTTATGAATCTCAGTTGTGCCTTAGAGGCAAAAAAAGCTGTTACAAGATGGTTGCTGTGTCAGTTTCCTCTAAGGCAAGGGGAGTTGAAGAGGGTTTTTTTGTGTGTGTGTTTGGCAGGCATTAAAAGCTGCTCTGCATTACTAGAGAGCATATTTAATCGTGACAAAACCTTCTAGCCAGAGAGGAATGTCAGCTGAGGTTTTGCTCCAGACCTCTGCTCAAAGAAATATAAGGCTTTGTAGGGGAGAATGTTTGCTTCATTTGCTGAAACTTTCTTAATTTTCCCAGAATTTCCCAGGTTATGGATCTAAATAAAGATTTCCAAGTGCAGGAGACATTTGATGGCCATTAAGAGAGATGCAAGTCACTTCTATTCCCAAAAAACTTTCTCTTGTCCAAGTTCTCACAATTCTTTTTCACTGAAGAGTCATCTTTTCAGATCAAGCATCTTCCAGATGTACTGAGTTTGCAATACTAGACTATTCCTAGTTGGGAACTCTGTTTCAGGCCCAAACATCTGCTCTACATTTGTGGAAATCATTCTGAGTGTAAGCCTTCAAGGTCACCCCAACTTTGCTTTTCAACTGAAATCTGTTGGCAATTATTTGAAGGTCTGTATTAGAATTCATATTAAATTATGTACAGCAGGAGTGTCAAACTGGATTTCTTTGAGGGCCGGATCAGCATTGTAGTTCTCCGCGGGTTGGTGGGTGGGCGGGGAACATGGGAGGAGATGGGACGGATGCCTCCAGCACTCTGCCGCCGAAAATAGGTCATGCGGAGGCCCCGCCAGGCCTTTTTTTGGCCAGCAGACTGCAGCTGGAGGCCAGGGAAGCCAAAAATGGGCTGTGCGGTGGCTTCATGGGACCTCCGCGCAGTCCATTTTTGGCCAGCAGAATGCTGCAGGAGGCCATAGAGACTGAAAATGGACCGGGGGGGCTACACACACACACCCATGGCCCATTTTGTCCGGCAGAGGTACCATGGGCCAGTCCTTTGATATTTCCAGGCCAACCCCGCAGGCCAGATTTAAGCACCCCGCAGGCCAGATACGGCCCACGAGCCTTGAGTTTGACACCCCTGATGTACAGAAACGTAGTACAGGTTGAATTACAGAGTTGTAAATTTTATGCATTCTAAATGATTATAGAGAACCCTATATGATAAAGCTGGTTGCCTTCCATATGTTTATTTTTATATTTATGGTAAATGTTTATTATTTACTAAAAATATTTTCTCTATACTAAACACCACACAGAGCAGCTACACCCAAACAATGAGAGCTTGGCCTTTGAAGATTGAAGTCCTTTAAAGTTATGTATGTATCTCATTCCTTTGCAGTAATTATTGCTGTCATGATTTGTCATGCAGTTGATAGGGGTTGAGTTCAAATAAAAGACTTAACCTTCCATCATCTGATTTTGATGAGCAAAATTTGTTAAAAAGTTCCTGAACATTGGACAAATAGGTTAACTTTCAGCATTGTTTTAAGTCTATTATTGTTCTTGCTAACCATATAATAAATTGGGAACTTTGAGGTGGTCTCATTGGGCCTTTTCCACATCCTAAAGTCCAGTCCTGCATGGTAAAATGCCGGTGGAATTTATAGATCCCTTGGCAACATTGGATTTTCACTCTCCAAATTTGGGGTTTGACAACGATGAGAGAACAAAATTGGTCTTACATGGATCTCATGCATCTGTCATGTGTCTCTGATCCCTTTTTAGGATGAAGGAAGCAGATTTGAAATGAGAAATCTAATCTATATATGGCATCTGAATACATAAAACAGAATAACAAGGTTGCAAGGGACTTTGGAAGCCTTCTAGTCCAACTCCTTTGTTGAGCAGGAGACTATATATCATCTCAGAAAAATGACTGTCCAATCTCTACTTTAAAAGCTCCAATCATAGAGCACCCACAATTTCTGGAAGCAAGCCATTCCACTGATTAATTGTTCTGTCAGGAAATTTCTCCTTAATTCTATGTTGGATTTCTCTTTAGTGATCTTCTACTCGTTACATCTTGTCCTGCCCTCTCATGCTTGATTCCCTCTTCTCTGTGACAGCCCCTCAAATACTGGAAGACTGCTATTATATCCATCCTTGACTATTGCAACATGCTCTACATGGGGCTGCCCTTGAAGAGCATCCAGAAACTCCAGTTGGTACAAAATGTAGTGGCCTGCATGGTTTTGTGCAGACCTCGGTGTGCACATGTATCACCTCTCCTGATTTGCTTCTGGGTGCAATTCAATGTGCTGATTGTCACCTTTAAAGCCCTTCATGGCTTGGGACCAGGTTATTTGAGGGACTCTCTTTTGCTGGTCACATCTATCTGACCCACCAGAGCGGGGAGGGAATATTGCTGGTCCCATACCCTAGGGAGATACACCTGGTAGGTACCAGAAGAACGGCATTCTCTGTGGTGGCTCCCTCTCTCTGGAACATCATTCCCCCAGAGATTAGAATGGCCACCATTTTAGCACTCTTCTGGAAGGTGGTGAAGACTTGGTTCTGCCAGCGGGCCTGGGGAACGCAGAGCAGAATGAAGCCCATTAAATGGCTCGTGTGATCTGCTGTCATTGGGGCAGGGGCTGAGGGGTTATTTTATTATGTTATTATATATGATTTTTTCTTTTATTAATTTTATTGTTTTTATGATATTTTATATTCTTTTAAGCCACCTTGAGTCGCCATGTGCGAATAGGCAGCAATATAAATCTCCTAAATAAATAAACAAAATAAATAAAATCCTAGTCCTTCTCTTTCTTAGACTAGATGTATCTAGTTCCCTCACTTTTTCATCATATGGTTTAACCTCTCATCATCTTGGTGGTCTTCTCTACACTCTTTCTTAAGTCTCAACATCTTTTTGTATCATGGTGACCAAACTGGATGCAGCATTCCAAGTAAGTCTTATTAGTGCAGTATAAAGCACTACTAACACTTCACGTGGTCTTGAAACTATCCCTCTGTTGATGCAACCAAGAACTGCATTAGCTTTTTTTGGCAGTTTCAACACACGCGCGCTCATACTTAATTGGTGGTCTGTTAAGATTAAGAACATCCCATTATCCATCTCTGAATTATATTGGAGGTGTGAGATGTGTAGATCTTCAGCATTTCTAACTTTGGAGCATGAAAAGTAGGATGTGATGAGGTGGCCATGAAGAGAGATCTTATTGTCTCTTTACTCACTCATTCACTCATGTGAGGGCTGACTCCACTAAACATGAACAATTAAGTGAACAATTACTTTGTCTACTAAATAAATGTTCCTGCTTTTCCACTTCCCTCAATAAAAGAGGCATAATGACAGTCCTGCGTGTGTACTTTGAATATGAAAACCATTTACACATCATGACCTTCTGCTTCCTGATATATATATACAGTATATATATACACACACACACATACACACATACATATTCATTCAGTCACTTGGAACAGAAAAGTCTTTTAAAGCATCTTCCTTTTAGCTCATTTCTGCATTGACTAGTATATTTGATCTTTTTTCAATATTGTGCTGGTGTTTGTTTTTCAATTTGTAATGTTCTTTTTTTCTCCGTATTGATTTATGCTTTGTCTTTTGTGCTGTCAGCTCTTGGCTAGTGCAAGCATGCAATCTAACTCATAATAAAATGCTGCTAGTCTACAGTTTCTTCTTTGAGCGTGGCCTGGAAAAAAAATGGGGCTTCTTGGCATTATCTGTGAATGCAGGCTAGAGGGGGAAAAGGATGGCTTTTGTCATCTGGGAAATTCTTGATGGCTTCTGATAATTTGGTCCATGAAGGCTTGTTTGTGAAGTTGGTCTCCAGGACCAAACTCATTATGTTCTTGCTTCCCTTGGCGTCATAGCAGCATCCTGGCCTGAACAGTCTGTCCCATGTCTAGTTGGTCATTCATTATGGTCCTATGGGACATTGATTTGTCTCCCTGGATCTAAGATAGACTTTAAGTTATGGTCTGGAACATCCATGGATCTGTCTGATGTTCTCATGGCTTCACACATATGAGATACTTGTTCTAGTTTTTGTTTTTTTTTGTTTTTTTTACTTTGGAAGTTTTATTTATTAAATTTATTTGCTGCTCATCTTGTACAGAAACCTCTCTGTGATGTAATCTGAAAACGGGAGGCGTTGATAAATATGCTTTACCTCTAATCCACTGAGATTGTTTTGAAATTGTCCATTGTCTTTCATACCTAGTTTTTGATCAATTCACCCATTAGGTTTCTAGAGGTAATTTAGAGAGCTTCATGAAAGTCAAATGACAATTATGCTGAGTCCTTGATCACTTGTTGTAATGTGAGGGTTGCTGCAACTCTGGACAGGTTTGTTCCTGAGCATCCTCTGCCTGCTTGTCAATCTGGGGAAGCTCCTTGGAACCCTGAGGAACTTCAGGAAATGAGACCTAGAGCATTGCTGATAGAAAACGAAGAACAAATCTGACAGAAGACAAGTAAGAGCTCATGTTCAAGCCTACTCTAGGACAATAAAAAAAGGGGGAAATATTTGTGTTACTCTGCTCCTATTGCATATCTGTTTGCTGCCCACCACCATCTACAAAATAACTTGGATCTTAATTGGGAAGGATGGGATGGAAGAACAATGACTGGGAGACTGTCAGGAGCTTTGGAAGCATCTGGAGGATAAAATTGCTCAGACCTCCCCAGAGCTACATTCTAGGCAATAAGTTCAGTAGAGGTATATAAGGTTGAGTTGGTTTCTAAAGCATTGGAGTTCTGTGTGACATGAGCTAGGTCATCTGTAATCTGGATCCCTATCCTTCCTGGCTGGTGAAACTTCTAAAGACTTGACAGAAGACAGGGTTAGGGTGGGGATAAATTCATCCATGGGTAAAGGAACATAGTCACCTGCCTTGAAAGAAGTGGTGATGTAATCCTTGCTTAAAAACTATTGATTGATCGAGCAATATTAATTATTAAGCTATTGTCACTCTTCTGTTTTTTTTAGGAAAGTTATACAAAGGATGGCAGGCTTGTAGCTGCAAACTATTTAGGTCTGTTTAAGTCTGGCTTTAGTCCAAGATATGGGACCAAAACAAAGCTGATTATGCTTCTGGGTAACTTTTGGTGAAAACTAGGCAGGGAAAATATGACCTTCCTAGAAGCTTCTTCAGGTCTGACTGGATAGTGTGGAATGGAAGGAACCATCCAGTCAGAGCTGAAGAAGCTTCTTGGATGATAAGTGAAACATCTTCAAAGAAAAAAAACAAGAAAGTCCACTTGTCTCCTGAAAAAGTACCTGTGACCTGTGAAATCTTACATGCTTATCAGCTTGATATTCCCCAAGTGCTTATATTTTCTAATAAAATCAGATAGTAGAGATTACCTCTAGCCCTCTTTATTCAGGAAATGTCAACTTGGAGGATCTCAGATCCTCTTCTCTTTTTTGAAACAACTTTCCTCTGCTATTGATGTAGGTCTTATTGGCTGATAGAAAGGCAATAAAAGCCTAGCTTTTTCAGCAGGCCTTAGAGATAGATGAGTTATGAATGTAATAGAATTCTTCTTAGATTGTAGTGTTGCATTTGAAATATTTGCTTTATTATCTTTGGCATAGAATTGTGAGTTGTTTATTGCTTGTCTGACTTTATGTATATTTTAACTTTATTTTAAAGCATAGAGAATGTCACCTGGTTACAACTAGAACAACATATCTGTGAGGGATTGTGAGGAGGCTATGACTGTTGGAAATAAACAGTTAGGAGAACAGCTCATTAGTAGCATAGTTTATAAACAAGGGCTCAAGTGAGGCTGCACAAAAAGCCCTGGAAGAAAATATTCAAAAATGGTTCTGTTATAAAGTTTTTGTTGTTTTTGTTGTTGTTTCATTAGATTTAGTTTCCACCTGCCTCCAAGATGACCTGGGACAGTAATAATACTAATAATATCACTGCTAATAAAAAATAATCAATGACAACTACAAGTTCCTATCATAAATATCTATGGAGATTCTCAGTCATTTAGGTCATGGTACATAGTATGGAAGACAGAAGCTTTACCATTGAAATTTAAGTTTTTTTGAGACGATATATGAAGCACAATGCAATGAAACATGTGCAGATCTGTACATTGGAGAAATAAAACAACCACTTCACAAAGGTGTGGCACATCATAGGAGAACAAACCCATGCAGCCCATCTGCATTTGAAAGACAAAGGTTATGCTTTTTGAAGGTTTGAAAGAGGGGTCAAAGAGACCATCTACAGTGACCATTCTACAGGGGGAAGGATATGACATTACCAATCTTCTGTTTACTATGCAGTCCTTTCAGCAGTTCCAAAAACATTCCACACCCATTTGTTCTATTCAGGTGACCCTGAGGACCCAGATAAACCTCCAAGTGGCCTCAATAGCTCTCAGAAAGGGTGCTAACGACCAAATGTCTGCAAGGAATATAAACCCTTCCATCCTCCACTTTTCAGTCAGAACTGAAGAAGCTTCATTGATCAGAAATGAAACATCTTTGAAGAAAAAACCAAATCCATTTGCCTTTTGAAAAAGGCACCTTTTGGACAAGTTCCTATCATAGTTTTCCCGGTGGCATTTGGTCCTTTCTCCTCTCACCTTCTCTGGTTGATGTCTTGAATCTACACCATACCATCCTGGCACAATCTTTATAACTGAGACTTCTACACTTCTGCTGCTTACTTCAATAATCTCTGTGTCACCTGCTGCTTCTGAGTTGCCCCAGACTATATGACTGAAATAATGACGTTTTTTTGGCTGGTTGTTTTTATGAAGCTTCATTTCTCTTAGGCAACCTCTTAGGCTTCAAGATTGGCCTTAAAAGCCAGTTTTAGAGGCTTTTAGCCTGTTCTCAGACTCTTTTGATATTTTCTATGTCTTGCAATTATAAAGAAGAGTAGATCAGATGTAACATTGATTATTCTTATTCTTACTTCTCAATCCATTTTCCTTGAGGTCAGACTATTCTTTCATCTTTAAAAAGGATTCCTTGACAATATTTGTTTGCCTCTTTATTTCATCAACTGTTTTCTTCTGTGTTTAAGTGTCCAATGTAAACAAAACCCTCGACTTGTTTGTGGTTTTGAAGATTTTTCATCTTCGGGATTGTCTCAGACAATCTTGGGATCGTCTCAGACTTTTTTGTAGTAAGGCATAACCCAAACATATCAATTGTTTTCTTTATCTTTCTTTTCTTTTTTCTTTTGTTTTAGGTCAAGCTTTAGGTCCTCTTGTATTTTTTTCTGCCAGGAGCATGGTACAAGCTGCACAATTTAATTAATTATTAAATTTCAAAACTACTAATTGACAGACCTAGTGCATCTGCACTAGTTCTGACATCTGCAAGGATTACCCCTAATCCTTGCATTATAAACCCTGAAAAATTTACATTCTGATGATAGATAATGAATGTAGTATGCTACATGGAAACCAGATGTTATAGCTGCATTTTAGCAAAGTTACATTACCTAGAGACATGGATCAGATATTACCATATGCTTTTGGAAAAGAGGGGTTCATATACATTCAATAGGGGGTCTTTTGAAAGTTGTAATTGGACTTGAAACTTAGTAATGACCATGATACTTTTAGTCCAAGTTGGACTAAAAGCTGCACATGTGAAGAGAGCAAATTAAAGGAATAAATTGATGCTAAACAAGCAAACCAGCCTTCTCAACTCATATTTAAATAGTTCTCCATGACAAGTCCATTTCTGAATATTTGCAATCTTTGTATGTGTTTAACAGTAACACTGTGAGCATGAGATTGGGTTATCTTTCTGCAGACTTTTGCTCAATATGAATCATGCTAGATAGCATGAACTCTTAAGCAATCTCACAGTCTTGTTATGCAGGATAATTCAATTTATACTTTCCCTCAACATCTTGGAACAAATTAAGGCCACCAATGTGATGAGTAAGCTGCATATATGCTTTGGTTTTGCAGTATATCTGCTTGTGTTATCCATTTACCTTCTTTAATGAAGTTCATTTTGATACATTCAACTGGGCTTCTTTCTTTCTTTCTCTCTCTCTCTCTTTTATTCCTCTTCTTACATAGAGATAGATGGATAGATATACTGTAGATATAGATATAGATATAAATACGGATGATATAGATATAGATATAGATGTACTCTATAAAAGCCCATTTTATGACCTTTCTTGCCATATATATTGGGGTCACATGTGGCGTTGTTACCCAATGTTCATAAAACTGAATCCCCAAAATTCAACCTACTAGATGTTTAATCATCCCATCTACATAATCTTTTTTCTCGTTGTGTCACATCTCATGTTATACATGGCTTAAGCAAGGTTTTTTTTTCCCAATTTAAGGTATAATAGAAATATAAAGGCCATTCCAACGTATGGAGACATCAATACAAACCCTTACAGAGCACTTATGAGCTGGCCTTTGAGCCAAACTAGGTGTGACAACAATGAAATCATTAGAAACCCGATTGACTTGGGTGTTACTGAGTCTGTTCTCTTCTGCTAAGAAAGAAAAGAATCAAAAATCTCCTTAGTGCCAATGGGAACACCTGCACATTGCTTATATAAGGAGAGGTCCGGATTATATAAGGAGGCATCATTTTTTGTTGGCACTGCTGCAGTTGCCCTGTGCTTTGCTTAGCATTCTTTGTACTTTTAACCCTTCAATCCAAATTTTACTTTTCTAGCTGGCTACTGGAATCAGCTTGTTCCCATTTGGAAGAATATACAGATATATGTCCCCAGTGTATAAATAATCTTCTTTCTTTCCTCCTCCTCCTTTCTCTGCTTCTTCTCTTTCTTCTTCTTCTTCTCCTCCTTCTCTTTCTTCTTCTCCTTCTCCTCTTTCTCCTCCTTCTCTTTCTCCTCTTCCTCCTCTTTCCTCTCCTTCTTTTTCTCCTTCTCTTTCTCCTCCTTCTCCTTCCTCTGTTTCTTCTCCTTCTCCTTCTCCTTCTATGTCTTCTTCTCTTCCTTCTCCTCCTCCTTCTCTTTATTCTCCTTCTCCTTCTCCTCTCCCCCTCCTCCTTCTTACAAGTAACTTATAATTGGGAGAAGGGAAAACAAAGCGAAGGCTATACACCAATCACTTCCCTTAATAAAAACAATGGAATGATATGTTCTGCACAGGAAATCTTTGAGAATACTTCTCTCATCAGGGAAGTTTCAGTTCTTCTTTGTTGTCCCTAGTGGTGATGCCAGAGTTTTTATATTACAGTAATGGAGAATTTACGAAGCTCAGGGTGAACTGTTGGGTTCCTGGAATATCCTTTTGTTTTGTTTTCCTTGCAGATATTTCATTACTACATTAGGTAACATTAGACAATGATCTTAATGATCCTCAGCCATCATCCTTGGATGATGTTACTAGACCAATAATGAAATCCCTCTGATGATAACCAAATTTGGAGAACCTCAACAATTTATAAAGCAGAAAGGGAAGAAATTTGCAATACAATGCTGTGCTTGTATATTTGGAGTAATTTTCACTGAATCCAATGATTCTTGATCTTAGGTAAACCAATGCAGATGCTCTTAAGTGTCACCTGAAGAGCTAAATACCTAGTCACATTAAAAAAATGGCAGGAAATAACAAAGGACACTACATTGTTGTCATTGATGTTGTCGTTCAAAGTGTTATATATTATCTCAGTCAACATCCAGTTCCCCTAATGTGATCTCATGTGATGATCTGGGCAAGAAAACAGAAGGGAGAAATCTGAAGTATGGCCAACTTCAAGAGTGTTACTTCCTCTTCTCCACTTGCAATGACTCACAGGAGCAACAGGAGTCACAAATGACCAAAGGCAGCATCAGCTGGACAAAAGGGCAACCCTTTGTCAAGAGAATGGGGCTTCCTAACTTTTTTGGTCCAAATTCTGCTTCACTATTGTTGGAAGAAATATCCATCTGCTTCAGTTCTGAGCTGGAAGAAAGACACTGGAAACATGAAGGCTGATTGGAAAGATGGTTTTAATGGTGAAGCAGAAGCACATGGGTGGTTCTGGGCAGCTGACCACATGGAGTTGAGAG